>JAKVIS010000212.1:0-108025 GCA_033119425.1 Bufotes viridis | reverse complement strand
ATTTCTTGCTGTGGGACCTCTCTCCTCTGTCTGGGTGGTGGGGCATAAATAACTGAAAGTGGCCTTCTCCAGTGGTGGGTGAAATGACACATGATTCCTTGCTGTGGGACCTCTCTCCTCTCTCTGGGTCCTGGGGCCAAAATAACTGAAAGTGGCCTTTTCCAGTGGTGGGTGATATGAAGCATGATACCTTGTAGTGGGACCTGTATCTTTGTTCTGGGTGCTGGGCCAAAATAACTGAAAGTGGCCTTCTCCAGTGGTGGGTGATATGACGCATGATTCCTTGCTGTGGGACCTCTCTACTCTCTCAGGGTATTGGGGCCGAAATAACTGAAAGTGGCCTTCTCCAGTGGTGGGTGATATGACGCATGATTCCTTGCAGTGGGACCTGTATCCTCTATCTGGGTGCTGGGCCGAAATAACTGAAAGTGGCCTTCTCCAGTGGTGGGTGATATGACGCATGATTCCTTTCTGTGGGACCTCTCTCCTCTGTCTGGGTGCTGGGGCCGAAATAACTGAAAGTGGCCTTCTCTAGTGGTGGGTGAAATGACGCATGATTCTTTGCTGTGGGACCTCTCTCGTCTATCTGGGTGCTGAGCCGAAATAACTGAAAGTGGCCTTCTCCAGTGGTGGGTGATATGACGCATGATTCCTTGCTGTGGGACCTCTCTCCTCTGTCTGGGTGCTGGGGCCGAAATAACTGAAAGTGGCCTTCTCTAGTGGTGGGTGAAATGATGCATGATTCCTTGCTGTGGGACCTCTCTCCTCTATCTGGGTGCTGGGCCGAAATAACTGAAAGTGGCCTTCTCCAGTGGTGGGTGATATGACGCATGATTCCTTGCTGGGGGACCTCTCTCCTCTGTCTGGGTGCTGGGGCCGAAATAACTGAAAGTGGCCTTCTCCAGTGTTGAGTGATATGACGCATGATTCCTTGCAGTGTGACCTGTATCCTCAGTCTGGGTTCTGGGCCGAATTAACTGAATTGGCCTTCTCCAGTGGTGGGTGATATGACGCATGATTCTTTGCTGTGGGACCTCTCTCCTCTGTCTGGGTGCTGGGGCCGAAATAACTGAAAGTGGGCTTCTCTAGTGGTGGGTGAAATGATGCATGATTCCTTGCTGTGGGACCTCTCTCCTCTATCTGGGTGCTGGGCCGAAATAACTGAAAGTGGCCTTCTCCAGTGGTGGGTGATATGACGCATGATTCCTTGCTGAGGGACCTCTCTCCTCTGTCTGGGTGCTGGGGCCGAAATAACTGAAAGTGGCCTTCTCCAGTGGTGGGTGATATGACGCATAATTCCTTGCTGTGGGACCTCTCTCCTCTGTCTGGGTGCTGGGGCCGAAATAACTGAAAGTGGCCTTCTCCGGTGGTGGGTGATATGACGCATGATTCCTTGCTGTGGGACCTCTCTCCTCTGTATGGGTGGTGGGGCATAAATAACTGAAAGTGGCCTTCTACAGTGGTGGGTGAAATGACACATGATTCCTTGCTGTGGGACCTCTCTCCTCTCTCTGGGTACTGGGGCCGAAATAACTGAAAGTGTCCTTCTCCAGTGGTGGGTGATATGACGCATGATACCTTGTAGTGGGACATGTATCCTCGGTCTGGGTGCTGGGCCAAAATAACTGAAAGTGGCCTTCTCCAGTGGTGGGTGATATGACGCATGATTCCTTGCTGTGGGACCTCTCTACTCTCTCTGGGTATTGGGGCCGAAATAACTGAAAGTGGCCTTCTCCAGTGGTGGGTGATATGACGCATGATTCCTTGCAGTGGGACCTGTATCCTCGGTCTGGGGGCTGGGGCCGAAATAACTGAAAGTGGCCTTCTCTAGTGGTGGGTGAAATGACGCATGATTCCTTGCTCTGGGACCTCTCTCCTATATCTGGGTGCTGAGCCGAAATAACTGAAAGTGGCCTTCTCCAGTGGTGGGTGATATGACGCATGATTCCTTGCTGTGGGACCTCTCTCCTCTCTCTGGGTACTGGGGCCGAAATAACTGAAAGTGGCCTTCTCCAGTGGTGGGTGATATGACGCATGATTCCTTGCAGTGGGACCTGTATCCTCAGTCTGGGTTTTGGGCCGAAATAACTGAAAGTGGCCTTCTCCAGTGGTGGGTGATATGATGCATGATTCCTTGCAGTGGGACCTGTATCCTCAGTCTGGGTGTTGGGGCAGAAATAACTGAAAGTGGCCTTCTCCAGTGGTGGGTGATATGACGCATGATTCCTTGCTGTGGGACCTCTCTCCTCTGTCTGGTTGGTGGGGCATAAATAACTGAAAGTGGCCTTCTCCAGTGGTGGGTGAAATGACACAAGATTCCTTGCTGTGGGACCTCTCTACTCTCTCTGGGTATTGGGGCCGAAATAACTGAAAGTGGCCTTCTCCAGTGGTGGGTGATATGACGCATGATTCCTTGCAGTGGGACCTGTATCCTCTGTCTGGGTGCTGGGGCCGAAATAACTGAAAGTGGCCTTCTCCGGTGGTGTGTGATATGACGCATGATTCCTTGCTGTGGGACCTCTCTCCTCTGTCTGGATAGTGGGGCATAAATAACATAAAGTGGCCTTCTCCAGTGGTCGGTGAAATGACGCATGATTCCTTGCTGTGGGACCGCTCTCCACTCTCTGGGTGCTGGTTCCGAAATAACTGAAAGTGGCCTTCTCCAGTGGTGGGTGATATGATGCATGATTCCTTGCAGTGGGACCTCTCTCCTCTGTCTGGGTGCTGGGCCGAAATAATTGAAAGTGGCCTTCTCCAGTGTTGGGTGATATGACGCATGATTCCTTGCTGTGGGACCTCTCTCCTCTGTCTGGGTGCTGGGGCCGAAATAACTGAAAGTGACCTTCTCCAGTGGTGGGTGATATGACGCATGATTCCTTGCTGTGGGACCTGTATCCTCAGTCTGGGTGCTGGGCCGAAATAACTGAAAGTGGCCTTCTCCAGTGGTGGTTGATATGACGCATGATTCCTTGCTGTGGGACCTCTCTCCTCTGTCTGGGTGCTGGGCCGAAATAATTGAAAGTGGCCTTCTCCAGTGTTGGGTGATATGACGCATGATTCCTTGCTGTGGGACCTCTCTCCTCTGTCTGGGTGCTGGGGCCGAAATAACTGAAAGTGACCTTCTCCAGTGGTGGGTGATATGACGCATGATTCCTTGCTGTGGGACCTGTATCCTCAGTCTGGGTGCTGGGCCGAAATAACTGAAAGTGGCCTTCTCCAGTGGTGTGTGAAATGACGCATGATTCCTTGCTGTGGGACCTCTCTCCTCTGTCGGGGTGCTAGGCCGAAATAACTGAAAGTGGCCTTCTCCAGTGGTGGGTGATATGACGCATGATTCCTTGCAATGGGACCTTTATGGAGTATATTCAGACCATAGTATTGTTACCAGTGGGGTACCTCAGTGATCTGTTCTGGGACCCATATTGTTTAATATCTTTATCAGCGAAATTGCAGAAGGCCTCAATGGTAAGGTGTGTCTTTTTGCTGATGACACAAAGATTTGTAACAGGGTTGATGTTCCTGGAGGGATACACCAAATGGAAAAGGATTTAGGAAAACTAGAGGAATGGTCAAAAATCTGGCAACTAAAATTTAATGTCGATAAGTGCAAGATAATGCACCTGGGGCGTAAAACCCAAGAGCAGAATATAAAATCAGTGATACAGTACTATCCTCAGTATCTGAGGAAAGGGATTTAGGGGTCATTATATCAGACGACCTAAAGGTGGGCAGACAATGTCAGAGAGCAGCAGGTAATGCCAGCAGAATGCTTGGGTGTATAGGGAGAGGCATTAACAGTAGAAAGAGGGAGGTGCTCGTGCCGCTCTACAGAGCACTAGTGAGACCTCATTTGGAGTATTGTGTGCAGTACTGGAGACCATATCTGCAGAAGGATATTGAAACTTTGGAGAGAGTTCAGAGAAGAGCTACTAAATTAGTACATGGATTGCAGGACAAAACTTACCAGGAAAGGTTAAAGGACCTTAACATGTATAGCAGTCTATTTGGGCTGCATTTGTGGGAGGGGCGGAGGCTCTACTTAAACTAGGCACAGCCCCACCTAGGGGCGGGCGTTTCTCAGTTGCACAGGGGATGCTGGTGTGTCAGCAGGGTGCTCTCTCCTCTGCTAGGAGGTTTCTTTCATTACAGTATGGAGCTGAAATGGAGCTTTTTTCTGCCCGTGGCTACCGTAGGGACGCGTGCGCCATTCACGTAAGTTAATCGAGCTGTGTCTGTCTTTTCCGGCCGGTTGGAATCTGACTTTCTTGCGAGCGGAAGGCATCGCCTCAAAATCGTCCGCCTCAGGTTTGTTCCCTTCTATCTCATGTGTTTTACGTTTACGTCTGCTTCGCTTTGAAAAGTTGCTTCAGCCTGTACGTGGTAGGGAAGGTTTACTCTGGGCTGCATGTGATGTTATGTTGGAGATTGATGCAGCTGTTGCTTGTTACGGCTCTTGCTATGGCAATCACTTCCCATGTGACCCGCCCTCCCCGCAATCAGGGCTGCGTTTACACTTCAACTCTTTACGCCAGGTTCGCCCTGTCAGCTGAGACGCCGCCTTCTCGTGTCTGCTCTTTCAACATGCTCATTTTCGGAGCGGTGCTCTAGTCCGCCTCGCATCACGCTTACGCTCCACGCATGGTCACAACAGCGGGTAAATCTGTCTTATTCTCTGTGCATTTATTTATTTTCTGTCATCCTGTGTTTTGCACTCATACCCCTTTTGCCTTTATATGTTTGCTTGCACCACTCAGACCGGTGTCACATTGCAAGAACGCTGCTCATGTCACCGCCACAGTTTTGTTTATGCCTCGCTCACTGCAGGCTGCGGTCATACCAAATTTTACGCTTGGCCTATTGCCAGAGTTGGGGTTCACACTACCGCTGTGACTCCGGGTTTTACTTTCACGCTTATGTCCAATGTTCCCGCCCATCCATGGACGCATCTCACGTCGGCTGTTACAGCAAGTTAATACTCCTTTTCACGCTCCAGCTGAGTTCACACATTTGCTGTTACATCTAGTACTACACTCCATTCCCCGCTAGAACCGCGCCCATATCGTTCGCTGTCGCTGCGCTATCCTATTCCGCTCACATTCAGGTCGGCAACTCATTCCAGCTCCACAGTCACCCATCTGCTGGCACACCATGCTCCCATTCAAGCCACATTCTCCTGTTGGTTTCTACGTCACGGTTGTTTTACTCGATAGTCACACTGAGGCAGTTGGTGGCTCGGTGCCACTCTCCTGTCGAACATAACAGGCATCAATGGTCATTTCCTTTACATCTGGTTTCTGCGCGTATACATCAAGTGGGTCGTTTCTCTAGTTGCAAAAAAAATAAAAATCTTGTCTGCTCTGCTTTACTTCTGGTTTGTATTCACTAAGATTGCTCCCACGGCCCCAGTTCAATAAACAGCCTCTCAGCTGAGGCCAGTGGGTCATTAGGGTCGAGCTTCCTACTCACTACGGTTTCTTTCAAGTTTCAGTTGTTTGTCGCGACAAGGGACTTGACTTTGCAAATCGCATGCCTCAGGTTTTGGTTGTTCTCTCTTCTCCGGTTCCTATTCTACGTTTGCATTTTTAAGTTTTATGGTTGGGTTCGGTTTTTATGCTTATGTCCGTGGTGCGGATTACTAATGTCCATACCTGTCAGCAATCACGTTCCTTTCCAGGCCACGCTTAGACGTCCCAATCATCCTAGTTGCTGCTTTTTCCATCATGTTGGGCCCATTCTTATTTACCTTCACCCATCACGCACATCTAGGACGGCCTCATGGCCCCGGGGCCCCTTACTTGCTGGGCCGCAAGGCCGCCGCGGCCCTTGATTTCCTTGGCCTCATGGCCGCGGAGGCCCCATGACTGCTTTGGCCTCAGGGAGCAGGGATTCCATGACCGCTCCGACCCTATGGTGTCGGGGGCATGACGACCGCTCGCCCCTCGGCGTCAGGGTCTCGCGGACTACCTTGACCTCACGGCTTGGGGACCTCATGACTGCTTTAGTCTCATGACTGCTTGGTCTCATGGCGCTGGGGGTCCCATGACCGCTTTGGGCCCATGGCGCTAAGGGCCCCATGTCTGCTTGGCTGCATGCCTTGTGGGCCCCATGGCTGCTTGGCCACCTGACTCAAGGTCCTCGCGATTTCTGTGGCCTCAATGCTTTGGCCCATGTTTGCTCGCTTCATGGCTATGGGGGCCCCCTATGGTGGCTCGGGTCTCATGGCTTGGGGGCCCATATGATTACTTGGCCTCAGGATTGGGGGCCCCATGTTCGCTTTGCTTCATAGCTTGGGGACCCCATGACTGCTTGGCCTCATGGCGTTGAGGGCTCGCTGATTGCTTCGCTCCATGGCTTCGGGGCTCGAAGGCTGCTTCGCCCCATGGCTTGAGGGCTCAGCGACTGCTTCGGCTCCATGGCTTCGGGGCAAGATGACCGCTCGGCCTCATGGCTTCGGGGCACGATGACCACTTCGGCTCCATGGTTTCGGGGCACGATGACCGCTTCGGCTCCATGGCTTCGGGGCACGATGACCGCTTCGGCTCCATGGCTTCGGGGCACGATGACCGCTCGCTCCATGGCTTCGGGGGCAAGATGACCGCTCGGCTCCATGGCTTCGGGGCAAGATGACCGCTCGCCCCATGGCTTCAGGGGCACGATGACCCTTCGGCCCCATGGCTTCGGGGCATGATGACCGCTCCGGCTCCATGGCTTCGGGAGCATGATGACCGCTCGGCCCCGTGGCTTCGGGGCACGATGACCACTTCGGCCCATGGCTTCGGGGCACGATGACCACTTCTGCTCCATGGCTTCGGGGCATGATGACCGCTCCGGCTCCATGGCTTCGGGGCATGATGACCGCTCGCCCCGTTGCTTCGGGGCACGATGACCGCTTCGCTCCATGGCTTCAGGGGCACGATGACCGCTTCGGCTCCATGGCTTCGGGGCACAATGACCGCTCGCCCATGGCTTCGGGGCACAATGACCGCTTCGCCCATGGCTTCGGGGCACGATGACCGCTCGCCCATGGCTTCGGGGCACGATGACCGCTTCGCTCCATGGCTTCGGGGCACAATGACCGCTTCGGGGCACGATGACCACTTCGCCCCATGGCTTCGGGGCACCATGACCACTTCGCCCCACGGCTTCGGGGCACCATAACTGCTTCGACCCCATGGTTTCGGGGACCGACGACTGTTTTTCGCCCTGCCTGGCGATTTACCCGGTGGGTTGAACTTCCGTGCATCCAGGTTGATTTGACCCATATGTTGCACACCCATATCTGCTTCTTTGTTCATCCGGGCGCAGGCCACTTTTCCAAAGTCTGTCGGTGGCGCATCCATTGTCTGCCACGCTTCCCCAGGCGTACTCTTCCTTAATGGAGCTCAGCCTGGTTAGGGTCACCTGCCATGCGCTGTCAGGCGATTTTTTTTCCAGTTACATTAGCCGGTCCGGTATTCAAGCCAGACCCTCGGTTTTAATAATCATAGTTATAACTTCCTGCGGTCTGCCAGCTAGGTATCGCACGCACATACGCATTCGTTCTGCATACCACAGGCGGTATCGCCGTGCGGCTCCACCCACCAGGCAGTCCTTGCCATTGCGCTCCCTGTTCTTCTAGTCCCTCGGCAAACATAATTTTTATTCACCATTTTGTTCTGCTTCACAGTCGTAATTCCCTTGGCTAGTCTCTCTTTATCACCACATAGCTTTCCACCAGACTCCCTCTTATGGCACCACTCTGCCTGCTGGTTCCACCGCCGCTTGCTCTCTCTGCCGGGCACTTGCTTTACTGCCTGCTCCTCGGCCGGAGAATCTTTACCGCACAGCTACCTTCACCGGATAGTCGGATATGCTTACTCTCCGGGTTTAGTCTTTCCTACTGTCCCTCTTCTGACAGACTTCTTCTGGCAGACTTTGGGTGCCGCATGGATTCTTTCCGCTTGCTCCTCATTTCTGCATTGCTTCCTTCGCTGGTCACTCCTTGTTACCATTCCGTTCTCTCTGCGTAGACTTAATCGTGGTACATTCAGGATGGCGGCGGCGCCGCTGCCGCCACATACAACGTATCATTATTGTCATTGGAGCGTAGCCACCCCGGGTGTCATAGCTCTTGTTCATTCTGTTAGGCCTTTGTTCTCTAACTCAACGCCTCAGCCCATTACATCCTAATCATCCACATTCAATTATTTATGTCACACTTAGGCTTCTGTTTTAAACCTATTGCCTGTACTTGTTGCATTCTTAACCCCACGTTTTCAATCACCATAGTTGGTTGCCCGCTTATGTTTTTCTCACGTGCAACAATCAATGTGGCCAGCTCACAAACTTCTGCCTGGTCGACAGATCGCCTGTCTGGCTATGTTCCCCCCCCAGGACCAGACGTAAATTCCAAAGTTCAAGTCATTGGTGTCATCGGCCACCTACTTTCAGGTTCTCGTACCGAATGACTCTCTTCATTAGGTGTCACCGGCCACGTTGGTCTGGTCTCGTGTTCACGATATGCGCCTGTCAGGTTTTTCAGGAAACGTAGTCATTTTAAGTATCGCATATCACATCGGTTAGGCCCATGGTGTAATCCCGCCTGTTCTTTCTTTAGGCCACTTTTTAGGCATTTTCTTGTTTACCCCTCATATTGTCATTTGCATTACCATGCCGGTTACCTTTTTCAATCAGCCAGGTCTGCGAACTTAATCGCTAGCAGCTACCGCAATTGCACTCTTCACTCGCGTGAGGGCATCGACAGGATTCCATATACTACGTGCTTAGCTTATTGCTTTACATCCTCTCCTGGCCTACATGGTATTTTTCGGGCCCTTCTTTACATAGCGTAGACAGGTAGGCTCAGCTCTCCGGTCCCATAAGTCTAGGGGAATTTGTCAGTGCTCGCACCACAACTAAGTCTTCAGGTTTAGTTAGTATCGTCCACGCTTCCTCCTGAACGCTTCCCGCTTCCCAGTTCCTCTCTCCTGCATTGGGGCAGTATCTGCGACATTCAGAGTTCTGTCCTGGCTCTATCCGCAGGCTGGATGCGGGCATCATTATGGTTGACTTAGGTATCCGAACTTCGTGGGAGACATTGCTTCACAGTCTGGATCAGGGGTTTCTTTGTACAGGCCTTTCAAGTCTCTTTTTCACCCTACATGTCTGGTTTTTGCCACCTTTTATAGGCCTACCCACGGACATGGCTACGGGCACACCACTAGCCATTTAGTTAGGTAAGATGGTTCTTGCAGTTACGGTGGGTCTCGGTGTTCATCCCACTAGGGCTCTTCGGCTTTCGTGTCCGTAGCCCTGACCACAAGTATAGCAGTCTATTTGGGCTGCATTTGTGGGAGGGCGGAGGCTCTACTTAAACCAGGCACAGCCCCACCTAGGGGCGGGCGTTTCTCAGTTGCCCCACCCTCCCTCCCTTCTTTTTCACTTCTACAGGGTAGGCCACCCTTTATAGGCCTACCCACGGACATGGCTACGGGCACACCACTAGCCATTTAGTTAGGTAAGATGGTTCTTGCAGTTACGGTGGGTCTCGGTGTTCATCCCACTAGGGCTCTTCGGCTTTCGTGTCCGTAGCCCTGACCACAAGTATAGCTTGGAAGTAAGAAGAGACAGAGGGGATATGATAGAAACTTTTAAATACATAAAGGGAATCATCACGGTAAAAGAGGAGAGAATATTTAAAAGAAGACAAACTGCTACAAGAGGACATAGTTTTAAATTAGAGGGGCAAAGGTTTAAAAGTAATATCAGGAAGAATTACTTTACTGAGAGAGTAGTGGACGCATGGAATAGCCTTCCTGCAGAAGTGGTAGCTGCAAATACAGTGAAGGAGTTTAAGCATGCATGGGATAGGCATAAGGCCATGCTTCATATAAGATAGGGCCTGGGGCTATCCATAGTATTCAGCATATTGGGCAGACTAGATGGGCCAAATGGTTCTTATCTGCCGACACATTCTATGTTTCTATGTTTCTATCGTCGGTCTGGGTGCTGGGCCGAAATAACTGAAAGTGGCCTTCTCCGGTGGTGGGTGATATGACGCATGATTCCTTGCTGTGGGACGTCTCTCCTCTGTCTGGATGGTGGGGCATAAATAACATAAAGTGGCCTTCTCCAGTGGTGGGTGAAATGACGCATGATTCCTTGCTGTGGGACCGCTCTCCTTTGTCTGGGTGCTGGGTCCGAAATAACTGAAAGTGGCCTTCTCCAGTGGTGGGTGATATGACGCATGATTCCTTGCTGTGGGACCTCTCTCCTCTGTCTGGGTGCTGGGCCGAAATAACTGAAAGTGGCCTTCTCCAGTGGTGGGTGATATGACGCATGATTCCTTGCTGTGGGACCTCTCTCCTCTGTCTGGGTGCTGGGGCCAAAATAACTGAAAGTGACCTTCTCCAGTGGTGGGTGATATGACGCATGATTCCTTGCTGTGGGACCTGAATCCTCAGTCGAGGTGCTGGGCCGAAATAACTGAATGTGGCCTTCTCCAGTGTTGGGTGAAATGACGCATGATTCCTTGCTGTGCGACCTCTCTCCACTCTCTGGGTGCTAGGCAGAAATAACTGAAAGTGGCCTTCTCCATAGGTGGGTGATATGACGCATGATTCCTTGCGGTGGGACCTCTCTCCTCTGTCTGGGTGATGGGTCCGAAATAACTGAAAGTGGTCTTCTCTAGTGGTGGGTGGAATGACGCATGATTCCTTGCTGTGGGACCTCTCTCCTCTATCTGGGTGGTGGGGCATAAATAACTGAAAGTGGCCTTCTCCAGTGGTGGGTGATATGACGCATGATTCCTTGCAGTGGAACCTTTATCCTCGGTCTGGGTGCTGGGCCGAAATAACTGAAAGTGGCCTTCTCCAGTGTTGGGTGATATGACGCATGATTCCTTGCAGTGGGACCTGTATCCTCAGTCTGGGTACTGGGCCGAAATAACTGAAAGTGGCCTTCTCCAGTGGTGGGTGATATGACGCATGATTCCTTGCTGTGGGACCTCTCTCCTCTGTCTGGGTGCTGGGGCCGAAATAACTGAAAGTGGCCTTCTCCGGTGGTGGGTGATATGACGCATGATTCCTTGATGTGGGACCTCTCTCCTCTGTCTGGGTGGTGGGGCATAAATAACTGAAAGTGGCCTTCTACAGTGGTGGGTGAAATGACGCATGATTCCTGGCTGTGGGAACTCTCTCCTCTCTCTGGGTAATGGGGCCGAAATTTCTGAAAGTGGCCTTCTCCAGTGGTGGGTGATATGACGCATGATTCCTTGCAGTGGGACCTGTATCCTCGGTCTGGGTGCTGGGCCGAAGTAACTGAAAGTGGCCTTCTCCAGTGGTGGATGATATGACGCATGATTCCTTGCTGTGGGACCGCTCTCCTCTGTCTGGATGGTGGGGCATAAATAACATAAAGTGGCCTTCTCCAGTGGTGGGTGAAATGACGCATGATTCCTTGCTGTGGGACCGCTCTCCTCTGTCTGGTTGCTGGGTCCGAAATAACTGAAAGTGGCCTTCTCCAGTGGTGGGTGATATGACGCATGATTTCCATAGCGTCACCACGACGGCATTACAATGAGATTGACCCCTGACCTCTGTAGGGGCAGGAACAGAGAAAAGTTTAAAACACTCCTCCCACCACCTTAACACCAGTGTTTCCTGTCCCTACAGAGGGCAGGACGGAGAAAGGTCTCCTTGCATGCCGAGGAGATGAAGTTTTCACCAGACTGGACTATTCCCCTACCCTCCTGCGGTCCTGTACTAAAGCTGGGTAGGGGATGGATGGGAAGACTCGCTCTGGACCCCAGAGCCTGCTCCCGGGCTTTAAAATATACCTCCCCTCTCTTTTTCGTGTATTGGAGAGCTATGCCCAGCGCCTTCATGCGCTATATAAATTTACTTTCCCCGGTCTCCCCTGTGACATACCGGCGGAGTGTGAAGGAAGTCGGACCGCGCCATCTTCGGGCCGCTCTGCATCCAGAGCTCTATGGTCTCCCCTTCCGGCCTCCCGTGTGACGTAACCGGAAGTAACGGCTGAGACTCTCGGCCGGGTCCGACGCTGGCCCTCGTCCCGACCTCTATGGTTTCTCTTCCGGTCCCTGAGGACGCGACCGGAAGCAGTAGCTGGGGCGTTCAGGACGGGGAATTGTTCTTCTGACCCGGATCTCCCGCGTGACATGAGGAGGAGTTAAGGTAAGCGGGAAGCTGTACCTATTTAAACTGGCAGATCAGCTCACGCTCTGGTAGCTGCAGCATGTCGGGTCAGGAGCAGTCCCCAGGCCACACGCCGGCACCTCAGTCCGTAAGTCTCCCGGTGGGAGAAATATTTCCTTCCTTCTAAATACTTCAGGAAGTTTTGTTGACATATTCCTTTATTATTTACTTTTACCTACAGAATAAGGACCCTCAAAAGAAAGCTAAAAATCGGCTAAATGTGTATCTTGTTTCTCAAGACTTCCTGAAGATTATTCAAAAAACTTTGTAAATCATGCATTTCAAATGTGATTCGGGAGGAACAACCATCCCTGATGGAGGATTTCAGAGTCATGATGAGAGAGGAGATTAAATCCTCCATTTCTCAACTTTCCCTTCAGAAAGATCCTCACTCTGTACCTGAACCACCTCCAAAACGTCAAAAAGTTAGGGATGTTTTTCTTCTGATTCTGAAGAGTTTGTGGATGATACCTCCTCCTCTAGACTCATTGACGAGGATGATATATCATCAGAAATATTGGACTCGGATACTGCTAGGAGATTTCTATTCTCCTCTGAAGACATGCCCGAACTCCTCAAGGCGGTAAGGGCAACGATGGGGGTTGAAGAAATTCAAAAACCTCACTCAGTTCAAGAAGAAATGTTCGGGGACTCCGTATTAAAAATCCAGGGTTTTCCCCATCAATGAAAACATTCGTAATATGGTTCTCGACGAATGGGCTGAACCTGAAAAAGATTGGGGGTTTCTAAGTCCTATAGAAACCGCCTGTTGTTTGACCCGGAAGAATCAAAAATTTTTGACACCATTCCCAAAATAGACGCCCAGGTGGCAAAAGTTAACAAGAAGATTTCACTTCCCTTTGAGGACACCTCCCAGTTAAAGGACCCTTTAGATAGGAAGGCCGATAGCTTACTCCGTAGAGCATGGGAGGCGGCTATGTACAATTTAAAATCAAATATTGCAGCCACTTCTGTGGCCAGATCTATGTCAAGATGGCTTAGTGAAATAGAAGACCGTCTATCTAATAATTCCTCAGCCGAGGAACTCATAGAATCTCTTCCGTTACTGAGATCAGCCACCGCCTTCCTAGCCGACGCGTCAGCAGAATCGGTTCGTTTTGCAGCAAAAGATGCAGGCTTCTCAAATGCCGCCAGAAGAGCCTTATGGGTCAAGTGCTGGGGTGGTGATAAACTCTCTAAATCAAAATTATGCTCCATTCCCTTCTCGGGAGAAAATGTCTTCGGGCCTGAACTGGAGAAAATCTTAGAAAAGGCTTCCGACAGGAAGAAAAATTTTCCGTAGAAAGACCTTTTAAACGAAAGTATCCTTTTCGTAATCCCTCCAACCAGGAAAGATCTTATAGGGGAAGGGAAAAACGGGCCGTTGGAGCTACCCTAAAGGGGAAGAGATAAAGGGTTTCTTTCCTTCTCTTCCTCGCAAAAACCCACCGAAAGGCAGTGATTTTAAAGTGGGGGAAGACTAAAATTTTTTCGGTCCTCATGGGAAAAATAACCCAAAACCAATGGGCCCTAAATATTATCAACCTAGGGTACCAAATTCAGTTCACCTCCCCCACCATCCCGGTTTCTCATTTCAAATTTTGCCCACCCAGACCACTTACACCCTGTTTGGCAGGAAGTTCTGGAACTCTGGGAGAAAGATGCAATCTCTCGGGTCCCCCTCAGGAGGAGGGGAGGGGTTTTATTCTAACCTCTTTCTAATAAAGAAAAAGATGGTCCGTTCAGGGTTATAATAAATTTAAAACTCCTGAACAAATACGTTGTTTACAAAAATTTCGTATGGAAACCTTAAAAACCATTATTCCCCTCCTCCAGGGAGATTCCCTGATGTGTTCGGTCGATCTGTCCGATGCATATTATCATATTCCGATTCTCCCAGAGTCCCAGAAATTCCTCCGGTTCGCTCTTGAAGACCCAGCGGGGAAAATAAATCATTTCCAATTTACCTGCCTACCATTTGGTATCTCCTCCGCTCCTAGAATTTTCACTAAACTAGTGATTGAAATGATAGGTCACCTAAGACAAAAAAACATAAAAATCTTCCCTTATTTAGATGACTTTTTAATAACTAATTCACATTTGGGGGCCTTCAAAAAGACCTAGAAATATTTCTCTCTACCCTAAAAGATCTGGGGTGGTTAATTAACTTAAAAAATCTATTCTCATTCCCTCTAATCAAATACATTTTTTAGGGATGCTCTTAGACTCCCAACAAAAATGTACCTCTCTTCCAGAGAAGAAGGTACAGAGTCTAATTACTAAGATTAAAAGCTTTACTTCCAAAAATCATGTACCATTAGGGAAGCCATGAGTCTCCTAGGTACCTTAACATCCTGCATTCCAGGGGTGCAATGGACTCAGCTCCATACCAGGAAATTCCAATCCTGGATTTTATCAAAATGGGACAGAAGACAATTTTCTCTAGATCACAGAATTCAAATTCCTCCGACAATATCTTCATCCCTTCACTGGTGGACTCAGGAGAAAAATCTTTCCAAGGGAATCCCATGGGAAAGATCGCCTCTAGTTTACCTAACTACAGACGCAAGTCAGACAGGCTGGGGGGCAAAAATAGGCTCCCAATTCTGGCAGGGTACATGGTCTCAGACCATAAGTCAGAAATCTTCAAATTTCAGAGAACTTCTGGCAATATGGGAAGCCCTGCAAGCAGCATCTTCTATCCTAAAGGACCACCATGTTCAAATCCTTTCAGACAACACCACAGCAGTGGCCTACTTAAACCACCAGGGAGGCACGAGATCTCAAGATCTGCTGGATCTATCCCTCAAAATATTTTTTGGACAGAAAAAATCTGAAATCTTTATCAGCAGTTCATCTGAAGGGAAATCTGAACACAGAAGCGGATTTTCTAAGCAGGAGGAAAGTAGACCAATCCGAATGGTCCCTAAATCAGGAGGTATTCAAGATTCTGACAAAAAATGGGGCACACCCATCATGGACTTATTTGCCACTCGGAAAATTCAAAAACCCCAAACTTTTGTTCCCTCAATCCAAGAGACAGACCCGGGGAACTGGACGCCTTCTCCATGATATGGAATCAAGGCCTTTACTATGCCTTCCCGCCCCTACCATTGATCTCAAAAGTGATCCAGAAAATAAAGCAGGATCAAACAGAAGTAATTTTGATAGCTCCGTTCTGGACAAAGAAAAACTGGTTTCCGATTCTGAAAAGTATGTCGAAGTCGGATCCATGGGCCCTCCCGATCCAGAGGGACCTTCTACATCAGGGTCCAATCCTCCACCAGGACCCAGAATTTCTGAACCTTCATGCCTGGATCCTGAGGCCCAATTACTAAAGAAACAAGGCTTATCAGACAAGGTAATCAATACCTTAAAAGCTTCTAGAAAGAAGGTGACGTTCTCCATCTATCTTAAAATCTGGAAGAGGTATTGTTCATGGTCGGGAAGCGAACATCCAAACTTGACAGGACCCAATATACAGTCCATACTGGATTTCCTGCAAAAGGGCTTTGAACTAGGCCTGAGACCTTCCACTCTCAGGGTACAGGTTTCAGCGCTTAGCTGTTTTTTTGATACAAATCTGGCCGACCATAAATGGATAAGCAGATTTATGAGAGCGGTATCACGTCTCAGACCTACGCTATATTCCCGTACCCCTTCCTGGGACCTCAATATTCTAAAGGGATTAACCCTTTCCCCCTTTGAACCAATTGAGAGTAGTTCCATCAAGATTAAATCCTTAAAAACAGCGCTGTTAATCGCAGTCACTTCGGCTAGAAGGATTAGTGAAATACAGGCTCTCTCCATTAGAGAACCTTACCTAAAGATTCTGGAAGATAAAATAATACTCAAACTGGACCCCGCTTTCCTGCCGAAAGTGGTATCGGATTTTCATAGAAACCAGGAAATCATTCTGCCATCCTTCTGTGATCACCCATCAAACACCAAGGAAGCTTCTTTTCACACTTTGGATGTGAGACGCTCTGTACTTGATTACCTAGAGTCTACAAAATCCTTTAGGAAATCGGACACACTTTTCGTTCAGTTCGGGGGCCATAATAAAGGTCACAAGATATCGAAAGCTTCTATTGCCCGCTGGATCAAAGAGGCCATTTCTACATGCTACAAGATCCAGAAGTTCGATAGTCCTCAGAATCTAAATGCCCATTCTACCAGAGCAGTTTCATCAACTCAAGCTGAACGAGCGGGCACCTCTTTGGAGGAGATCTGTAAAGCAGCCTCATGGTCTAGTTCTCACACCTTTATAAAGCACTACAGACTGGACCTTCAGAAAAATTCTGATCAAAAATTTGGACGCAGCGTCCTTCAAGCTGTTGTCCCTCCCTAATTAATATTTTGTATATCTCATTGTAATGCCGTCGTGGTGACGCTATGGAAAGCCGGAATTAGACTTACCGGTAATTCTTTTCCATGAGCTCACCACGACGGCATGGAGTTTCCCACCCTGGAAATTTTTCTTTTCACTTATTCACTCTTCTCCAGGAAGATATGACGTAATATCCTTCCTACTTTACTTGTCTCTGTAAACCACCATCCTTATCTGTATATTTTGGAATCACTGGTGTTAAGGTGGTGGGAGGAGTGTTTTAAACTTTTCTCTGTTCCTGCCCCTACAGAGGTCAGGGGTCAATCTCATTGTAATGCCGTCGTGGTGAGCTCATGGAAAAAGAATTACCGGTAAGTCTAATTCCGGCTTTCTTGCTGTGGGACCTCTCACCTCTATCTGGGTGCTGGGCCGAAAAAACTGAAAGTGGCCTTCTCCAGTGGTGGGTGATATGACGCATGATTCCTTGCTGTGGGACCTGTATCCTCAGTCTGGGTGCTGGGCCGAAATAACTGAAAGTGGCCTTCTCCAGTGGTGGGTGAAATGACGGATGATTCCTTGCTGTGGGACCTCTCTCCTCTGTCTGGGTGCTAGGCCGAAATAACTGAAAGTGGCCTTCTCCATAGGTGGGTGATATGACGCATGATTCCTTGCATTTTGACCTCTCTCCTCTGTCTGGGTGATGGGTCCGAAATAACTGAAAGTGGCCTTCTCTAGTGGTGGGTGAAATGACGCATGATTCCTTGCTGTGGGACCTCTCTCCTCTGTCTGGGTCCTGGGGCCGAAATAACTGAAAGTGGCCTTCTCCAGTGTTGTGTGATATGACGGATAATTCCTTGCTGTGGGACCTCTCTCCTCTGTCTGGGTACTGGGGCCTAAATAACTGAAAGTGGCCTTCTCCAGTGGTGGGTGATATGACGCATGGTTCCTTGCAGTGGGACCTGTATCCTTAGTCTGGGTTCTGGGCCGAAATAACTGAAAGTGGCCTTCTCCAGTGGTGGGTGATATGACGCATGATACCTTGTAGTGGGACATGTATCCTCGGTCTGGGTGCTGGGCCAAAATAACTGAAAGTGGCCTTCTCCAGTGGTGGGTGATATGACGCATGATTCCTTGCTGTGGGACCTCTCTACTCTCTCTGGGT
This sequence comes from Bufotes viridis, assembly GCA_033119425.1. Taxonomy (NCBI): domain Eukaryota; kingdom Metazoa; phylum Chordata; class Amphibia; order Anura; family Bufonidae; genus Bufotes; species Bufotes viridis. The sequence continues at coordinate 90,339 of JAKVIS010000212.1, read as the reverse complement.
ATTGGGGCCGAAATAACTGAATGTGGCCTTCTCCAGTGGTGGGTGATATGACGCATGATTCCTTGATGTGGGACCTCTCCTCTCTCTGGGTACTGGGGCCGAAATAACTGAAAGTGGCCTTCTCCAGTGGTGGGTGATATGACACATGATTCCTTGCTGTGGGACCTTTCTCCTCTCTCTGGGTATTGGGGCCGAAATAACTGAAAGTGGCCTTCTCCAGTGGTGGGTGATATGATGCATGATTCCTTGCAGTGGGACCTGTATCCTCGGTCTGGGTGCTGGGCCAAAATAACTGAAAGTGGCCTTCTCCGGTGGTGGGTGATATGACGCATGAATCCTTGCTGTGGGACCTCTCTCCTCTGTCTGGGTGGTGGTTCATAAATAACTGAAAGTGGCCTTCTCAGTGGTGGGTGATATGACACATGATTCCTTGCTGTGGGACCTCTCTCCTCTCTCTGGGTATTGGGGCCGAAATAACTGAAAGTGGCCTTCTCCAGTGGTGGGTGATATGATGCATGATTCCTTGCAGTGAGACCTGTATCCTCGGTCTGGGTGCTGGGCCGAAATAACTGAAAGTGGCCTTCTCCGGTGGTGGGTGATATGATGCATGAATCCTTGCTGTGGGACCTCTCTCCTCTGTATGGGTGGTGGGGCATAAATAACTGAATGTGGCCTTCTCCAGTGGTGGGTGAAATGACGCATGATTCCTTGCTGTGGGACCGCTCTCCTCTGTCTGGGTGCTGGGTCCGAAATAACTGAAAGTGGCCTTCTCCAGTGGTGGGGGATATGACGCATGATTCCTTGCTGTGGGACCTCTCTCCACTGTCTGGGTGCTGGGGCCAAAATAACTGAAAGTGGCCTTCTCCAGTGGTGCGTGGTATGACGCATTATTCCTTGCTATGGGACCTCTCTCCTCTGTCTGGGTGGTGGGGCATAAATAACTGAAAGTGGCCTTCTCCAGTGGTAGGTGATATAATGCATGATTCCTTGCATGTGCGACCTCTCTCCTCTGTCTGGGTGCCTGGACAGAAATAACTGAAAGTGGCCTTCTCCAGTGTTGGGTGATATGACGCATGATTCCTTGCTGTGGGACCTGTATCCTCGGTCTGGGTGCTGGGCCGAAATAACTGAAAGTGGCCTTCTCCAGTGGTGGGTGAAATGACGCATGATTACTTGCTGTGGGACCGCTCTCCTCTGTCTGGGTGCTGGGTCGAAATAACTGAAAGTGGCCTTCTCCAGTGTTGGGTGATATGACACATGATTCCTTGCAGTGAGACCTCTCTTCAATTGATATTGGTTAAATTTTATTTATTTTATTTTATTTTAATTAATTTCCCTATCCACATTTGTTTGTAGGGGATTTACCTACATTTTGCTGCCTTTGGCAGCCCTCTAGCCCGTTCCTGGACTATTTTACAGCATTTTTAGTGCCTAAAAGTTCGGGTCCCCATTGACTTCAATGGGGTTCGGGTTCGGGATAAAGTTCGAGTCGAGTTTTGATCCCGAACCCGAACATTTTCGGGAAGTTTGGCCGAACTTTCCGAACCCGAACTTCCAGGTGTTCGCTCATCTCTAGAAGTTAGGCTTTCAATAGTACCATACAGCACCTGTATTTCTATAAGGCTTCCTGGACCCTATATATTATATTATATATATTTCCACTGTGTTATATATACTGGTCATGCTAAATATGTTGAATTTGTCCTTAACAACAGCATACTGATCTTCATCCCCACAGGTTTCCCTTAACTCTAAGAGGGTTATTCTCACCCTGCTATGTAAATGAATGTGATTTTTCGATGTTTACCTTTTTTTCTGTATATGACTCTTTTCAGATGACATTTGTATTTTCTATCACCTAAGATCACTATGACTTACAATTTGCACCATGTGTTGGATTTAATACACTATTGTAATTGTTACTTTCTTGATTTGTGTCACACAGTTTGATAAAGGCCGTTTGGGCGAAACGTTAAGTTGTTATGACGCCGCATTTCAACTAAACAAGCCTTGACGCACATTGCTGGAGTTATTTTCTATTTGCTATATATGGGATGGGAGCCCGACTCCAAGCAACATCTTCCAGAGTGCCAGGAGGTTTCTATCTCTATCAAATCTTCCCTTTCTTGTAGTACATAAATACCTCACTAAACACTTTGAACCCCAAATAACTGCAGAACTGAACTGCATATATATTTGTTTTGTAGGACAGATACACCACTAAATGCTGTCATCATATAAAGCTGCAGAAATTAACTGTGTATATACTTTTCTTTTTGTAATCAAAGAGGGCACTAAATGCTTTTACCGCAAATAAAGGCAACAGTAAACTGTGTATATAGTTTTCTTGTACTGCTGAAATATGTCACTAAACGCTTTCAGCACATATAGCTGCAGAAATGAACTGCGTATATGTTTTTCTTTTAAATAAAATAGCCTACTAAACGCTTTTAACGCAAATAATGGCAACAGTGAACTGTGTATATATTTTTCTTGTAGTACCGATATAGCTCACTAAATGCTTTTAACCCCAAAAATACTGCAGAATTGAACTGCGTATATATATTTTTGGTAGTACAGAAATATGTCACTAAACGCTGTCACCACATATAGCTGCAGAAGTTAACTGCATATATATTTTTCTTTTTGTAATGAAATATGCCACTAAACGCTTACCACTTACCACAAATAACGGCAACTTTGAACTGCGTATATATTTTTCTTGTACTACAGAAATACCTCACTAAACGCTTTTAACTCCAAATAACTGCAGAAGTTAACTGCGTATATATTTTTCTTGAAATAAACAAATACGTTACTAAATGCTCTCTGAAAATATAGCTTCAGCAGTTAACTGTGTATATACTTTTCTTTTTGTAATGAAATAGGCCACTAAACGGGTTTTTACCGCAATTAATGGCAACAGTGAACTGCGTATATATTTTTCTTAAAGTACAGAAATACCTCACTAAATGCTCTCAGAATATTTAGCTGCAGAAGTGACCTGTAAACTACGAATATTTTTTACTTTTAGTACAGTAATACGTCACTAAAAGCTCTCAGCACATATAGCAGCAGAAGTGAAATGCTTATATATTTTACTTTTTGTAATGAGATAGGCCTCTAAACCTTTTACTGCAAATAACGGCAACAGTGAACTGCATATATATTTTTCTTTTAGTACACAAATACCTCTCTAAATGCTTTTAACGCCAAAAACTTCAGAAGTAAACTGCGTATATATTTTTCTTGTAGTACAGAAATACATCACTAAACCCTTTCACTACATATATCTGCAGAAGTGAACTGCGTATATATTTTTTGTAGTACAGAAAAACATCACTAAAAGCTCTCAGCATATATAGCTGCAGAAGTGAACTGCGTACATATTTAAATTGTAGTACAGAAATACATTACTAAATGCTCTCAGCACATATTGCTGCAGAAGTGAACTGCGTATACATTTTTCTTTTTGTAATGAGAGAGGCCACTAAACGCTTTGACCGAAAATAAGTGAACTGCGAATATAATTTTCTTTTAGTACAGAAATACCTCACTAAATGCTTTTAACCCCAAATAACTGAAGAAGTGAACTGTATCTATATTTTTCATGTAGTACAGATATACATCACTAAATGCTTTCACCACATATAGCTGCAGAAGTGAACTGCATATATATTTTTCTTTTAGTACAGAAATACCTCACTAAATGCGTTTAACCCAAACTAATGCAGAAAGAACTGCGTATATATTTTTCATTTAGTACAGAAATACGTCACTAAACGCTTTCACCACATATAGATGCAGAAGTGAACTGCCTATATATTTTTCTTGTACTACAGAAATACGTCACTAAATGCTTTTAACCCCAAATAACTGCAAATAACGGAAAAGGTGAACTGTGTATATATTTTTTAAGTGCAGAAATATGTCACTAAACACTCTCAGCACATATAGCTGCTGAAGTGAACTGCCTATATATATATATATATATATATATATATATATATATATATATATATATATATATATATTTTGTAATGAAATAGGCCACTAAACTCTTTTACCGCAATTATCGGCAAAAGTTAACTGCATATATAATTTTCTTGTAGTAGAGAAATACCTCACTAAACGCTTTTAACCCCAAGTAACTGAAGAAGTGAACTATGTATATATTTTTCTGGTAGTACAGAAATAAATCACTAAACGCTCTCAGCACATATAACAGCAGAAGTGAACTGCTTATATTTTTTTCTTTTTTAATAAACTAGGCCACTGAACGCTTTTACACGCAAATAGCACAACAGTGAACTGCGTATATATTTTTCTTGTAGTACAGAAATATATCACTAAACGCTCTCAGCACATATAGCTTTAGAAGTAAACTGCGTATTTGTTTTTCTTTTGTAATTAAATAGGCCACTAAATGCTTTTACCGCAAATAACGACAACTTTGAACTGCAGAAATGCAAAAAATGCAGAAATGAACTGCGTATATAATTTTCATTTAGTACAGAAATACGTCACTAAACGCTTTCACCACATATAGCTGCAGAAGTGAACTGCCTATATATTTTTTTGTAGTACAGAAATACGTCACTAAACGCTGTCACCATATATAGCTGCAGAAGGGAACTGCGTAAATATTTTTTTTGTAGTACAGAAATAAGTCACTAAACGCTCTCAGCACATATAACTGCATAAGTGAACTGCAGATATATTTTTCTTTTGTTGTGAAAAAGGCCACTAAACGCTTTTACCGCAAATAATGTCAACATTGAACTGATTATATATTTTTCTTGTAGTACAGAAATACCTTACTAAAAGCTGTTAACCCCAAATAACTGCAGAAGTGAACTGCACATATATTTTCTCTTTGTAATCAAATAGTCCATGAAATGCTTTTAACCCCAAATAACTACAGAAGTTAACTGCGTATATATATATATTTTTTAGTATAGAAATATCTCACTAAACGCTTTTAACCTCAAAAATGCAGAACTGCGTATATAATTTTCATTTTATACAGAAATACGTCACTAAACGCTTTCACCACATATAACTGCAGAAGTGAACTGCCTATATATTTTTCTTGTAGTACAGAAATACGTCACTAAATGCTTTTAACCCCAAATAACTGCAGAATTGAACTGCATATTTATTTTTCTGGTAGTACAGAAATAAGTCACTAAACGCTCTCAGCATATATAACAGCAGAAGTGAACTGCGTATATATTTTCTTTTGTAATGAACTAGGCCACTAAACGCTTTTACCGCAAATAATGGCAACAGTGAACTGCGTATATATTTTTCTTGTAGTACAGAAATATATCACTAAACGCTCTCAGCACATATAGCTGTAGATGTAAACTGCGTATATGTTTTTCTTTTGTAATGAAATAGGCCACTAAATGCTTTTACCGCAAATAACGGCAACATTGAACTGCAGAAATGCAAAAAATGCAGAAATGAACTGCGTATATATTTTTCATTTAGTACAGAAATACGTCACTAAACGCTTTCACCACATATAGCTGCAGAAGTGAACTGCCTATATATTTTCTTGTAGTACAGACATACGTCACTAAATGCTTTTAACCCCAAATAACTTTAAAAGTGAACTGCATATATATTTTTCTTGTAGTACAGAAATATGTCACTAAACTCTTTAAGCACATACAGCTGCAAAAGTGAACTGCGTATATATTTTCTTTTGTAATGAAATAGGACTGTGACAAACTGCCATTTATCCCTGGTCATTGGAGAGGCCTGCTTGTCAGCCTCTTACCCTGTGACTATGGCCCCAGTGACAGTTGGCCTTCACAATGGACATTGCCTGTGACCTAATCAGCCAGCACAATAGACCATGCATGTGGGGTTGTGATATATCTGGCTGTATGTTGATTGGTTGCTGTATTTTGTGTGGGAGTGTCTGTGTTTATTGTACGGATTGATTGGTTGTATTTCAAACCCCTGTGGGCCGTACTATGTTTGTGGATTGTAAATAAAAGAGGCTGTATGCCCCAGGACAGCAGTCCTAGCTTGACCTTCAAATCGCAGCCTTGACTCGTTATTGGAGGGAACTGCTATATCACACTGGGGATTGCTATGTTCTACATACTCCCTTGAGCTTTAATCACTTAGCCCTTTTAAGAGCTTGTTCCGGATACGCTCTACTGAAGGACAGAAGCCAATCCAGGGTGGACGGAAGACGGCGAGGCTCCAGCTAAGCTACGGCGGTTGTGGAGTCTGTGGTGGCTGTGGTGTCCAGTGCGGTGCTTGTGGTCCTCGGCGCAAGCTAGGAAGCGTCCATCGACGGAGGGTACTCGGTCGGAGTACACGGAGCTCCGTTACATTGGTGGCAGTGGTGGGATGGCTTCCCTAGTGCGAGGAGCAGCATCCTGGGAACACCAAGCAAACCTTGAGTATTGGTATAGTCACGTACGGTTTGACGCTATGCTGAAGGGGCGGTTGGATCTCTACAGGCCCTACCTAACAGAGGAACTTGTACAGAAAATAAGGAGAGAACTGGCAAGGGATCTGCAGGAGGAAGCAGAACATCGAGCAGAGATGGCAAAGTATTCTGTCCCTGCACCCCAGCGGCAGGGTGAGTTACAGAGGGCCAAAGGTGTCGTCCTTCCCCCCCAGCGGCAGTGTGAAGTCCAGAGGGCCGAAGGTGTCGTCCTTCCCCCCCAGCGGCAGTGTGAAGTCCAGAGGGCCGAAGGTGTCGTCCTTCCCCCAGCGGCAGTGTGAGTTACAGAGGGCCGAAGGTGTCGTCCTTCCCCCAGCGGCAGTGTGAAGTCCAGGGGCCGAAGGTGTCGTCCTTTCCCCAGCAGCAGTGTGTCCTACAGGGAGCAGAGACAGTTGGTCTCTCTCTCCAGCAGCAGGACAATGTTACGGGAGTGGAGACAGGCGGTCTCCCACTCCAGTGGCAGCCTGAGTTTCAGGGAGAGGAACACAGCACCCCCTCTCCCCAGCGGCAGCTTATCCTAACAAGGGGAGACACCAATCTCCCAGCCGGCGCAGATGGGACCGTGGTCTCTGTGCCTGACCTACAGGGATGCTGGACAGCCTGTCCAGATCCCCAACTACCTGCACCGGGACAACAGGAGGAGGGGTAAGTACAAACTCTCCTCCCCAGCTAACACCTAACTTGGCCCCAGGGTAAACAGAGGCGATGTTAACCCCACTGGCGCCCATGTTCCCTGGCTACTAAGCCGGACTATGTTCCCAGCCCCCAGCAGAAGAGCTGGCAGCTGGGCAGAGTGCAGTCGGCCTCTGCCCTCCCTTAAGTCCCCACAGCATGTTGCCCCAGCACCCCAGAGGAATATCCGGGTGCATTAACTGCTTCTTGTGGGTGGGTCACTCTTGTACCTGTTTGTTGTGGGTGGGCTACTCTGGCATTTGTCTATTGTGGGTTGGTGGATCGACTAACGTAGGCACTGACCGACAGGAGGTCAGGTGCCTGGTTAGTCTTCCCCCAAAGGGGAGATATGTGACAAACTGCCATTTATCCCTGGTCATTGGAGAGGCCTGCTTGTCAGCCTCTTACCCTGTGACTATGGCCCCAGTGACAGTTGGCCTTCACAATGGACATTGCTCTGTGACCTAATCAGCCAGCACAATAGACCATGCATGTGGGGTTGTGATATATCTGGCTGTATGTTGATTGGTTGCTGTATTTTGTGTGGGAGTGTCTGTGTTTATTGTACGGATTGATTGGTTGTATTTCAAACCCCTGTGGGTCCGTACTATGTTTGTGGATTGTAAATAAAAGAGGCTGTATGCCCCAGGACAGCAGTCCTAGCTTGACCTTCAAATCGCAGCCTTGACTCGTTATTGGAGGGAACTGCTATATCACACTGGGGATTGCTATGTTCTACATACTCCCTTGAGCTTTAATCACTTAGCCCTTTTAAGAGCTTGTTCCGGATACGCTCTACTGAAGGACAGAAGCCAATCCAGGGTGGACGGAAGTAACGTATTTCAGTGCAAAAAGAGAAACATATATGCAGTTCACTGTTGCATTAATTTGCGGTAACAGAATTTAGTGACATATTTCAGGACTAAAAGAAAAATATATGCGCAGTTCACTTCTCAGTTCTCTTCTGCAGCTACTGTATATGTGGTGAAAGCATTTAGTGGCGTATTTCAGTAGAAAAATATATATATGCAGTTCACTTTTGCAGCTATATGTAGTGAAAGCGTTTAGTGGTGTATTTTATTACAAAAAGAAAATATATACGCAGTTCACTTCTGCATTTTAAGGTGGTGAAAGCATTTAGGGACATATTTCAGTACAAAAGAAATATATATACACAGTACAGTGTTGCAGTTATTTGCGGTAAAAGCATTTAGTGACTTATTTCAGTACCAAAATAAAAATATATTCTCACTTCGCTTCTGCAGTTATATGGGGTGTTTAGTGGAGTATTTCATTACAAAAGAAAAATATATACACAGTTCACTCCTGCAGTTATATGTATTGACAGAGTTTAGTGGCCTATTTCAGTACAAAAGAAAAATATATACGTACTTCACTGTTGCAGTTATTTGTGGTGAAAGCGTTTAGTGGCCTATTTCATTGAAAAGCCTGTTGTGTAAAAGTATAATATAATTTGGGTCCAATTGCTTTTCTGCAGTGCAGTGATATATTCTGAAGCCCTGTTTTCAGTGTATTACTGCAAAATAAAAATATATTTGCCATCCAGCGTTGTACTTCTCAGTTGAAAAGCCTGTTGTGTAAAAGTAGAACAAAATTTGGGCCTAATTGACGTTCTGCGGTGCTGTGATGTATTGTGAAGCCCTGTTTTCAGTGTATTCCTGGTGAAATAATATATTCGCTTCTTCTTAGTGCTAACATCGATCTGTAAGGCTTAGTTGATAGTTCTGTTATTTGGTCAGTTTTGGCCCCGTGACTGCCCAAAGAAGTGAAGTATGCAGTGATTCTAAGAGCGACCCATGTCATCTGCATGTTATACTGACTCACAGTATTATTTCACTACCACAGCAGACTTCCTATGCGTGTTACTGTAAGGCATAGTGTTCTACACCCCTTTAAAGGCTCCCTGCAGGCCGGAAATAGCAGTTTTTTAACGTAATTCGGATTGAAGCGAATCTTTTAGAAAAATTCGGCAAACCGGCCAAATCTAATTTCTGAGAAATCTCTAGTCATAAGGTATCCGTGCAAATGATGATCTGGACAATTCAAATGCTTGTTGTCATAGATACATTATTGAATGTTTTTCTAGGTTTTTGAACCTTTCTCTACCAAGTGTAGAGGATATTAACCTTTTTTTGACCAAGGCCTTTAATTTTAAAAGGTACCAAAAATGTATCTTTTAATATGTAGTTTTATATACAAAAAAACATGTAGAGATATATTATAACATTCAATCCTTCTTTTTTATCTATTTGTAATTCAATTTAATACATTTTATAAAACAAATTGTTCAAAAAATATATTATTTCCTTTACCCATGTATAATGACACTTGGTATGACACTACTGATATAGGTTAAATAAAGTACATATGTTGGGAAAACATATGTACTTTATTTAACCTATATCAGTAGTGTCATACTAGAGATATTCACTGTATAAAGGGAACGTTAAAATATACTTTTATTCAAAAATACATTAAAATGATAATCCTTGAGGGAAAGATCAAAGGTCGACACACTAACAAAAATTGATGTGTCCCTGGTGAATCAATTAGTAATCCATCCAGCGGATTGGGAACACATAGATCATGGATGGTTAACAAGAAGCCCAAAAATGGTGATTAATGGACTACACTTCACCTAGGGAGTAACATTCATACTGGTATGTGATCACTATTATACTGGCAGATAAGTGAACAATCTGAGGGGTACAACACTTCCCCTGCTGTCAGAAATCACTGCCTAATAGTAGACCACATATCATTAGAGGTGAGGTTGCACATTGCTAGTGGACATAAACGCCCTGAGCCCTGGTTGCCACACTGTGTGTGGGAAGGACGCTATTGACTTGCCCAAAGCAATGGGGACTGCAAAATTCACCTGACTACCTAGCATGTAAGGACTAGGTTGCCACCTCACTAACTAGCGTCTGACTCGACGCGTTTCTTGTGCTAATTCATCAGGAGTAATAGCGCTACTGGAGTGGGTGAACAAACGCCGTCACACTGATGGTGTGTAACAGCTAGTCCGGCGCTTGAATGGCCGTGAAACGGCCGCTTCTGGCGCCAGAATATAAGGACATAAGACCGCCCACAAGGGGAGGGACCAGGGCTGGGCACAACCAATCAGGACATGAGGGGGCGGTAACAAGTACACAGTGCCCGCCCAAGTCCTGACGTCGTGAGATATCAGCCCCGTCACTTGGATTAAAGTATGGCAAGCTAGTACACTTTACTTGTTTCATCTGCTTTTCATCATTCAGCAGCCTGTACTCGTGAATCTCTCCTTATTCCAAAACGTAGGGATGAGGATGGAGACCAGATCCGACTAATTGCAACCTTTGACGCCGCAAATGGACCCATTATGGATTGTCTACGGAAACATTGGGGCATCCTGCAGATGGACAAAGACATTGGACATCTGATGGGTGATAAACCTGCGGTTACATTTCGTAGAGGTCGCAATTTAAAGGACCGTCTGGTCCACAGTTTCTTTCAACCTCCTCGCCCGAGTACGTGGCTTGCCAGTTCTGCCACAGGTACATTTCGATCGCGGGGACTGTATAGCTTGTGGTTCTATTCAGACGGGACGCACGTTCACCAGTACAACCACATCCAGATCCTACACAATTAAATCATTTATTAATTGTAGGACGTCAGGTTTGGTGTACTTAGGTACGTGCGTTTGTGGCTTGCAATATGTGGGAAAGACGATCCGGGAGTTTCGCAGACGGATTGGCGAACATCTGAATGACATCAGAAAGCGGTCAGATACCCCCATTGCACGCCACATTGATGTGCAACATTCTGGTGATCCCCGCTCGATCAAATTCCAGGGTCTTGAGGTCATCAGACCCTCACCTAGTTGTGGTGACCTTGACCGTCTGGTCCTACAAAAAGAAGCACAATGGACCAACAGACTGGACACAGTTCGACCGCATGGGTTAAATGAATATATTTCATTTACCAGCTTCATTGAATAGTCCTATCGGTCATCTCTATACCAACAGGTTCTCTCTGCTATCTTCTTTCCCCAATTGTGACATATGGGGGCGATCCAAGTATGGTGGGGTTACTGTATTTACATTGCCGTACTACTGCACAAATATAGTAGTGGATTATACCTAGACATTATAGGTGGCTTGTGATAATACGTCATGCTTCCCCACTATACATCATTAATTGTGACCAAACCACTGTCCATTAAATCTTCAGCAATTCCCTCTTTCTCTGTTGTTATTGAATGACACTCCGATGATGAGGCTATCTTTAACAGTATACATTGATGGATAGATAGCCTCTTTAACATCATCATCTATAACATCAGATAATACATGCTGGTGATCGCTACCTCTTTTTCACTTATCCTTTTTCTCCTTGTTGCCACTGTAAGTAAAGTGTACTAGCTTGCCATACTTTAATCCAAGTGACGGGGCTGATATCTCACGACGTCAGGACTTGGGCAGGCACTGTGTACTTGTTACCGCCCCTCATGTCCTGATTGGTTGTGCCCAGCCCTGGTCCCTCCCCTTGTGGGCGGTCTTATGTCCTTATATTCTGGCGCCAGAAGCGGCCGTTTCACGGCCATTCAAGCGCCGGACTAGCTGTCACACACCATCAGTGTGACGGCGTTTGTTCACCAACTCCAGTAGCGCTATTACTCCTGATGAATTAGCACAAGAAACGCGTCGAGTCAGACGCTAGTTAGTGAGGTGGCAACCTAGTCCTTACATGCTAGGTAGTCAGGTGAATTTTTGCAGTCCCCATTGCTTTGGGCAAGTCAATAGCGTCCTTCCCACACACAGTGTGGCAACCAGAGCTCAGGGCGTTTATGTCCACTAGCAATGTGCAACCTCACCTCTAATGATATGTGGTCTACTATTAGGCAGTGATTTCTGACAGCAGGGGAAGTGTTGTACCCCTCAGATTGTTCACTTATCTGCCAGTATAATAGTGATCACATACCAGTATGAATGTTACTCCCTAGGTGAAGTGTAGTCCATTAATCACCATTTTTGGGCTTCTTGTTAACCATCCATGATCTATGTGTTCCCAATCCGCTGGATGGATTACTAATTGATTCACCAGGGACACATCAATTTTTGTTAGTGTGTCGACCTTTGATCTTTCCCTCAAGGATTATCATTTTAATGTATTTTTGAATAAAAGTATATTTTAACGTTCCCTTTATACAGTGAATCCCTCTAATTATTAGGGACGTCTACCTTATAAGATATTTTTCCGTTAATCATACTAGAGATAAGCAAATAATTGTAAATGACTTGAATTTGACCCAAATTTTCCGAATCCAAATTTTGGTGATTAAATTTTGAAACGTTTTAAAAAAATTATTCAACCGCTTTTCAGATCAGAAGACAAGTTAAACATGACCCCAGGTAGTGTGTTTGTGTAAATGTCTGTGTGTGTGTAAAAACAATTCTACAGTGCTGTGTGTTATTAAACAGACTTTTACCACCAGCAGCCATGCGTTTACCCATAGTCATATAGGTTGCCGTGACTTTCAGATTACTTATTCTGGCTTGGCTTTAAAGAGCCTGACATGAGTGGCATACAGTCCTAGAAGACCTCAGAATTTCATCCCTAACTTTTCAAGGCAATTCGAGAACTTTAGATTTGGGTTAAATTTATTTTTATTATTATTAATTATTATATTTATTATTCAAATTGCCTAACTGATTCGGCCAAATCAAATCTGAATTGAATTTCAAAAATTTCCCTCATCATTGTTTAAAATACCTAAGAACAAAGGTCCCTCCAATATGTATAGCTCCCTCCAATATGTACATGGTATATGGGCAATCTTTGAGCTCTGTGTACAGTATAGTGTTTGTGACAGGAACATGTTCCTATTACTTCAGTAGAATTGGACAATATGTCGGCCTGATCTCTAGAGTTATATAAAGAAAGTTTTGCCATTAAATTGGCAGGCCTATATACACGTCCTGTCTGTATGGTGAACACACAATTAGGATGTATAGTGTATATACAGATGTTATACACCAAAGGGTGAATGACTGAACCTGAAAATTCAAAGCTACTTCTATGTCTCTATGTATTTCGCTTTCATTTGTTTCATTCTCATCTTTCTACAGCCTTTTATTTTAAGTTCAGGGATCAGTGGGAATAATGTGCCTGCTTGGACCATGTAAACACAGCCATATAATGGATATAATGGATGATTACTCACATGTTACTGACCAAGCTTTCCTGACTATGCTCTCAAACTTCTGATCTGTATCAGGATGACTTCTGCCTCTCTGGATTTAATGTTTCAAGCCATCCTACCCATTACCATGATACCCTCTTCTATATGCATGTTCTCCATATTTTACATTGTGATAGTTTGCCTTCTAAAAACAAAATTGTGGCATAGCCCATCAGATGCTATTTTATGGAGGTACTGAGCCACCATACAGTGGCAGATGCAGTGGACTCCATAGTCTATCATGCAGGCTATGTGCACGTGGTGAGCATGAGACCTTACCTAAATTCTAAATAGGGAACCAATCTGTTTTCCAATATCTCTTGCAACTCTAAAGATATTCATCATGAGAACAATGAGAAGAACATATTACGTTTGTGAGGATATTTCAGAATTTTACATCATCTATTATAGCTACAGCCAATAAAGTGCACATTGAGCGTCACATTTTAGCCCGAGGGAGCTTCATGTCATGTATCTTATGGAGGTTTAATTGCAGTCACAGTGTTTATGAAAGAGTAAAATTAGAAACTCAGAAACCAGATAAGCAACCGGCATAAAATTAACCTGTATTATTATGATTTATGATCATCTCGTACCTTTAACAAAAGAGCAAGTCAAGGGCCTGAGGTAGTTCAGATACCATGCCTTTGATTACAATAAGGTGATTATGTTGGCATTGCCACCGTGTCCATGTGACCATTGGAAAGTATGGTAAATTAGATTTCCAGGAGAAAGAAAAGTGTCTCTCTAAAGCCCCCTACAGGTAGCTACCATGTAAGTCCATGTGTGACCCCTATTCTCATTGGTGGTTTAGCATCTGTACTTTATAATCATTTTACTCTTTCTGTAGTCGAATAGCGATTTCCTTCACTGTATGGGAAAGAGTGATCAATAATTTCATTGTTCGTCCCCATATAGAATCATTCTTTGCTGCCGGCAAACAATGATTTACGTGACCACATGAATTACTCAATGAATTAACATTTTGAAAGTTCATTGGGTAATCAGTGTAGTGCCCTGGAGCAGAGGTACTTTGGACATTTGTGGACATTTGTCCCTGTTTCCCTTTGCAAAGTTATAAACTTCAAACTTTTGTTGTTTATTTGCACTGTATTTGAGAGGCTCTGTGGAAAGGGTTAAAGGGTTTCTGTCACCAGATTTAACCCTATTAAACTGTCTGACATTAACGATGTGCTAATGTCAGCAGACACTAACTTTCCTAATGTTATGCTTCTGGATGCTCCCGTTACTGTACAATTTTAACTTTTATAATATGCTAATTAGCCTCTAGGAGCAGGGGGTGTTGCTCCTGCCCCTAGAGGCTCCGCTTGCCCACCTCAAGTCACGCCCTGCAGTGGCGGATTAACATAGGGGCGTTCGGTCGGCAGCCCGGGCCCGGCATCACTGGGGGCCCAATGCTGACCCGAGCGCCCACATACTGCGGCGGGGCACAGGAGCGCATAGTTCCCTGCCCCGCTGCCGATCAACATCATAGGCTTCAGGCCTAGTAGGCATGAGGCCTATGTGGTAGTATATTCCCGGTGCAGGCGTGCGTGATGACATCATCACGTGCCTGCGCCGGGACGCAGGACAATGAGGATTGCGCGCCTGCAGCCTGCCTCACCATCCCGAACCCAGGTAAGTATTAGCTTTTAGTGGTTGTTTTTTTTCTGTGTGTGCCTTTGGGGGCCAGAGGAGGACATGGGGACAGTGTGGGGGCAAATATTTTCATGGGAGGGCAGTGTGGAGGCTAATTACTTTATGGGAGCAGTGTGGAGGAAATTACTATATGGGGCAGTGTGGGAAATTACTATATGGGGCAGTGTGGGAAATTACTATATGGGGCAGTGTGGGGAAATTACTATATGGGGCAGTGTGGGGAAATTACTATATGGGGCAGTGTGGGGAAATTACTATATGGGGCAGTGTGGGGGAAATTACGATATGGGGACAGTGTGTGGGAAATTACTATATGGGGACAGTGTGGGAAATTACTATATGGGGGCAGTGTGGGAGAATTACTGTATGGGGGCAGTGTGGAAATTACTATATGGGGGCAGTGTGGGGAAATTACTGTATGGGGGCAGTGTAGGGGAAATTACTGTATGGGGGCAGTGTGGGAAATTACTATATGGGTCAGTGTGGGGAAATTACTGTATGGGGGCAGTGTGGGTGAAATTACTATATGGGGCAGTGTGGGAGAATTTACTGTATGGGGGCAGTGTGGGAGAATTTACTGTATGGGGGCAGTGTGGGAGAAATTACTGTATGGGGGCAGTGTGGGGAAATTACTATATGGGGGCAGTGTGGGGAAATTACTGTATGGGGGCAGTGTAGGGAAATTACTGTATGGGGGCAGTGTGGGGTAGAATTACTATATGGGGCAGTGTGGTAGAATTTACTGTATGGGGGCAGTGTGGGGAAATTACTATATGGGGCAGTGTGGGAGAAATTACTGTTTGGGGGCAGTGTGGGAGAAATTACTGTATGGGGGCAGTGTAGGGAAATTACTATATGGGGCAGTGTGGGAGAATTTACTGTATGGGGGCAGTGTGGGGAAATTACTATATGGGGCAGTGTGGGAGAATTTACTGTATGGGGGCAGTGTGGGAAATTACTATATGGGGCAGTGTGGGAGAATTTACTGTATGGGGGCAGTGTGGGAGAAATTACTGTATGGGGGCAGTGTGGGGAAATTACTATATGGGGGCAGTGTGGGAAATTACTGTATGGGGGCAGTGTAGGGAAATTACTGTATGGGGGCAGTGTGGGGTAAATTACTATATGGGGCAGTGTGGTAGAATTTACTGTATGGGGGCAGTGTGGGGAAATTACTATATGGGGCAGTGTGGGAGAAATTACTGTTTGGGGGCAGTGTAGGGAAATTACTGTATGGGGGCAGTGTGGGGAAATACTGTATGGGGCAGTGTGGGGAAATTGCTATATGGGGGTAGTGTGGGGAAATTACTATATGAGGGCAGTGTAGGGATGTTGCTATTAGGGGACATTATTTTTGGGGACACTATACAGGGATTATTACCTGGAGCACAATATAGGGTGCTGTTATTATTGCTGGGGGCACTCTAGGGGACATTAAAACTGCTGTAGACACTATAGGGACCTTTCAGGATAATTTATCAAACTGTTGTAGTAGAACTGGCTTAGTTGTCCATAGAAACAGATTCCACCTTTCATTTTTGACATCTCCTCTGAAAAATGAAAGGTGGAATCTGATTAGTTGCTATGGGCAACTAAGCCAGTTCTACTTACAGCAGTTTGATAAATGACCCCAATTATGAGAAACCTAACATGTCTGTGTAACAAACCCTGTAGAGACGAGATGCGGCTGAAAGAATTTGTCATGGCGGTCTGGGTCAGACGGAGAAGAAGAGGAAAGAGAAGTTATACATGACAGGAGATATCCCTGGATGTAAGCGGTATGTGGTGCTGTATTCTCACTGCTGTGACCTACATCTCATCTTCTCCCCTAAGTCTTTTTATTATAATCATATTGTAATTTGTCACCTGCAGTCCTATGTAACAGCCCAGATAACAGTGATAACTTTCTGTGTGCAGATAATGTAGTAGATGTTCCCTATGTAACACCCCACATAACACAGTGAACTATTGTGTTATGTGGGGTGTTACATAGGACTGCAGGTAACATCTATGACATCTGTACTCAGAGAGTTATGAGATGGTGTGGCTCCGACTCATGGCACCCCTGCCAATCCGTGGTTTGAGGAGACTGCGATGTCCCAGTGAGCGCCGCAGCCTCTTTGCTCAGCGCTGTCTATTTGATAGCACTGCGCTTGGTATTGCAGCTAAGCCCCAATCACTCAGATGAGACAGAGCTGCGCCTGCAGCTAGGCCATGTGAACAATGAATGTGATGTCCTATGGCATAGGAGGAGACTGTAGCGCTCACGAAGCACCGCAGCCTCTTCATACAGAAAACGTAAACTTAAAATGGAGGGAGGGGCCCGAGTTGGGTAGACAGCCCCGGGCCTATCATGCACTTAATCCGCCCCTGACGCCCTGCCGTCCTTTATTGACAGGCACATCATGGGGGACACAATGGGGTCATCTGCCTGCTGGGGGCATTTATACTGGCACATCTCGAGGCATTTACACTGGCACATTATAGGGGACACTAAGGGGGCATCTTATACTCGCACATTATGAGGACACTATGGTGTTGGAGGGGGAAAAACATTATGGGGCACTAAGAAGGGGCATTCTGGGGGACACTATGGGGGAATCTTATACTGGCACATTATGGGAGCACTACGGGGAAAGGAGCACTGTGTGGGCATTTACTAGGGGCATTATATAGCGGTAGTATTTTATACTTGCACATATTATGGGGGCACTATGGATACATTATCTCAACTCCTGTGCTGCATATATCCTTGTCATTAATTCTCTAAATACATCAGATTCTGGGCTTCTTTTTTTTTGTGCTAAAAAGTACATTTGCTCTGTGCACCACATTTGTGATTGTAAAAAATATAATCAGTAAATACATCTGTTTCACTGGGGTAGAAAAAAATCCTCTGATTTCCCCTATAAAGTACCTTATTGCCTTATACTGCAAATCAAATAAAATCGGTAAATTCCACTAAGACATTGTGGGTGGAAAGTACACGTAATTTTTGGCACAAAGTAAATTTGTGGCCTGCTCTGTACTACTGCTAGTGAAAGAATTTCACTTGCATCCGTCAGTTTCACTGGGGTTGAGGAAATCATATATTTGTTTGAAATAAATTCCATCCTCTGCCTGCACAGGCAATCTGATAGTGAAAATTAATCTGTTAAGTCTTCTGTTTCACTGGGGTTGAAAAAATCCTCTTTTTTTCCTATTAAGTACCTTTTTGCCTTTTACTGCAAATCAAATAAAATCAGTAAATTCTACTAGGACACTGTGTTTGAAATAAAAACATAATTTTGGCCCATAAAGTACCCCTGCGGTCTGCGTTGGTGTTCCTGCTGCACTGCATACCTGACTTGCCAAAATTTATTCAGTAAATTAGGTGGCATACTACCGATTGTTGGGGGATCTGTGTCACTTATATCTTTCAAAGTTACTTGTGACCTTAACCAATCTTTTATCTTTAACACGCTGACAGGGCCTATTGGGCAGGCCACACAGTGTAATAAATTTGTTTCTCATATTGTGGTGTGACCTAGAAATATATTTTATCTTTATCACACTGCCAGGGCATATTAGGCAGGGCACAAAGTCTATTAAATTCATCTGTCACATTCTGGTGTGACCAAAACCAATCTTTTTGTTTATGACACGGGCACGGCATACCTGACAGGGAACAAGTTTTAATAAATTTGTCTGTTCTTCATTGGGTAACCAAAAGAATAAGGGACGTGGCCATGAGTCGTGGTGCTGCTAGTGTTGGTGGGGCTCCTCTTGCAGGGAGAGGACGTGTTGGATCTGTGCCAGCTACACGCCCAAATGAAACACCTTCCTCAGGTTCGCTTAGATGACAGGGCCTTCCACGTTATTTAGTAGGCCCGAATGCCGCTCTATGAATGGTGAGGCCAGAGCACGTACAGGCGCTAGTAGATTGGGTGGCTGATAGTGCCTCCAGTACCTTCACATTGTCTCCCACCTGGTCCACTGCTGAAAGCTCAGAGTTGGCACCTTCAGGCCATGGGCAGCTATCTAGCACCTCACCCTCTTGCAAATCAGCCAAGCAGTCTGAGCCCCAAGTCATGCAGCAGACTCCCATGCTTTTTGATGACTCTGCTGGCAAGGTTCCCCCGGCCCATCCACCTAGCCCTGCTCCAGAAGTGGAAGAGATTGAGTACACTGATGCCTAAACAGGACATAGGAAGACTAACGCAGCACGTCTCGGATGATGAGGAAACACAGGTGCCAACTGCTGCAGCTTTCTGCTGTGTGCAAACCAACAAGGAGGGCAGGGGTGCAGAAGACTTGGTGGAAGATGATGTGGAGGACGATGAGGTTCTAGACCCTACATGGGATGAAGGTCATGCTAGTGACCTGTGCAGTTTGGATGAAGAAGCGGTGGTCGCACAGAGACACCAGCACAGCAAAAGAGGAGCAGGGTGCAGAAGCAGAGCGCTCGTCCCTAGATACTACGCTTGCTACTGCCCACCGCACCCAGCGACCAAGCACATCAAAGACAGCTCCAAAGAGTTCTCCGGCGTGGCATTTCTTCACACAATGTGCAGACGACAAGACATGAGTGGTTGGCACGCTGTGTAATCAGAGCCTAAAGCGAGGCATAAACATTCTAAACCTTAGCACAACCTGCATATCCAGGCATCAAAGTGCAAGACACGAGCTGCAGTGGAGTAAACACCTCCAAAAACCAAGAAAAGTCTCTGGCTCCTCCTGCTCCTTCTTCTGCTGCAACCTCAGCCTCTTCATCTACCTCTGGAGTGACAGTGGCAACGGCCATCTCGCAAATGGAGGATGTGACACCAATGCCACCACGTCCGTCACCTTCAACAAGCACCCCCAGTGTCCCACGGAGCGTTCAGCTGTCCATCTTCCAAACACTGGATCGAAGAGGAAGAACCTCCCTACCCACCCGCGATCCCTGGCCCTGAATGCCAGCATTTTAAAATTGCTGGCCTTTGAAATGCTGTCATTCTGTCTGGTGGAGACGGAGAGTTTTAAGAACCTTATGGCGATGGCTGTCCCACAGTACGTTGTTTCAAGCCGCCACTACTTTCCCAGGCGAGCCATCCCATATCTGCACAAGCAAGTGACGGATAAAATAAGGTGTGCACTGCACGTAACGGCATCTATGGAAAAGTCCACATAACTACCGATACGTTGACCAGCAAGCATGGCCAGGGCCGTTATATCTCATTAACAGCACACTGGGTAAATGCAGTGGTGGCTGGGCCTGATGCGGATAGTTGTTTGGCTCATGTCCTTCCACCCCGAAGATTGCAGGGTATTTCTCTTTGCCTCCTGTTGCCTCCTCCTCCTACTCCTCTTCCTCCTCTACCACCTCCTCATCCTCTCAGCATAACACCTTCACCGCCAACTTCAACACAGCCAGGGGAAATGAGAGCAGGCAGTTTTTAAACTCATCTGTTTGGGGACAAACCCCACACCGCGCAGGAGCTTTGGACGGGTCTGGAACAACAGACCGATGAGTGGTTGGTGCCACTGAGCCTCAAGCCCGGTCTGGTGGTGTGCGATAATGGGCAAAATCTTGTAGCAGCTCTGGGCCTAGCCGGTTTGGCGCACATCCCTTGCCTGGCGCATGTGCTGAATTTGTTGGTGAAGAGATTCCTGAAAAACTACCCCGATATGTCAGAGCTGCTGCAGAAATTGCGGGCCATCTGTGTGCGCTTTTGGGTTCACATCCTGCTGCTGCTCGCCTGTCTGCGCTGTAGCGTAACTTTGGTCTTCCCACTCAGCGTCTCATATGCGACGTGCCCACAGGTGGAACTCCACCTTGCACACCTTAGCGATAGTGGAGTTTTAGCTGGAGCACGCACGGGTCAGTCGCTCTGTGGAACAGCAACACTTCACCGCCACTGAGTGGGCCTCCATGTGAGATCTGTGTGCCTTGTTGTACTGTTTCGACTACTCCACCAAAATGGCCAGTGCGGATGATGCCGTTATGAGCGTTACTATCCCACTTCTATATCTTCGGGCTATGATGGAGGAAGATGTATCACAGCAGGAAGAGAAGGAGGAAGAGGATCATTTCAACGGTTATCAGGCCAGTCATTTACAGGTGGCTCGGAGGGTGGGTTCCTGCACCAACATAGGCCAGGTACACAATTGTCAAGCCAGGGCACAGTTCTGGAAGATGAGGAGGAGGAGGAACTGTGTTCACAGCAGGGTGGTACCCAAAGCAACTCAGGGCATCACTTGTGCGTGGTTGGGAGGATACAGAGGACACAGACGATACACTTCCCGCAGAGGACCGCTTGTCCTTGCCTCTGGGCAGCCTGGCACACATAGCGACTACATGCTGCAGTGCCTGCGCAGCGATAGCTGAGTTGCCCACATTCTAATTTGTGCTGATTACTGGGTGGCCACCCTCCTGGATCCCCATTACAAGGACAACATGCCATTCTTAATTCCCTCACTGGAGTGTGATCGGAAGATGCTTGCGAGTACAAGCGCACGCTGGTAGGCAGCGCTGCAGGTGGCATTCACAACTGACACCAGGGGCTTAGTGGAAGCACAAGGCGAAGGCAGAGGAGGAGGATGAGGCCGCCAACGCATCCAGGGCACCGCCAGCACCTCAGAAGGCAGGGTTAGCATGGCCGAAATGTGGAAAAGCTTTGTCACCACGCCACAACAACCAGTACCACCAGCTTATACCCAACATCTTAGCAGGAGGCAGCATTTCAGCAACATAGTGGAGCAGTATGTGTGCACACAACTACACGTACTGACTGATGGGTCTGCCCTATTCAACTTCTGGGTCTCCAAATTGGGCACATGGCCTGAGCTTGCCCTTTATGCCTTGGAGGTGCTGGCCTGCCCTGCAGCCAGTGTGTTGTCTAAACATGTGTTTAGCATGGCAGGGGTGTTATCACAGACAGACAAGCGCAGCTGCCTGTCCACAGCCAATGTGGACAAGCTCACATTCATTAAAATGAACCAGGCATGGATCCCACAAGACTTGTCTGTACCTTGTGCAGAATAGACAACTATACCGACTTCACACAGCCATTGTTATACTCCACCACACTTTCTTTTTGTGTTATTTTATATATTCCACAATGTTTTGTGGTATACCCAAATAAAAAAAACAAAAAAAAAAAAAACATGTTGGCTGCCTCCACCTCCTCCACCGCGGCTTCCACCTACACCTCCAATTCCACCTACACTACCACGTCCACCTACAATGCCACGTTCACTGCCTCCTCAACCTCCTAGTCCATATGGACCTGCTGCTCTTAGTTCATGATTAAAATTTGTAATTTTTATTTATTTTATTTTATTTTACATAATTTCCCTATCCACATTTGTTTTCAGGGCACTTACCCACATCTTGCTGCCTTTTGCAGCCCTCTATCCCTTTCCTGGACTTTTTTAGAGCCATTTTAGTGCCCCAAAGTTTTTGTCCCCATTGAATTCAATAGGGTTCGGGTTTGGGGTCAAGTTCAGGACAAGATCGAATCCCGAACCTGAACTTTTTTATGAGGTTCGGCTGAACCCGGCGAACCTGAACTTCCAGGTGTTCGCTCAACTCTACTCATTAGCAATAATCTGCTCGACAATCAGGTAGTTTAAAGGAGTTGTCTCACTTCAGCAAATGGCAATTATCATGTAGAGAAAGTTAATACAAGGCACTTACTATTGTATTGTGATTGTCTTTGCTGGCTGGATTCATTTTTGCCTCTTTTTTGCTGACTGGATTCATTTTTTTCATCAAATTATATACTGCCCATATCCAGGTGTTACAACTACCCTGTAAAGCAGTGGTAGCCCTGCTTCTACACTATAGGAAAAAGCGCCACCCTCTCTGGGGGCCAGGACCATGGTGTTGCGTATAGGCACACATGCGCAGCAGCTTCCGTCTCAATCACCTCCTACCTGCGCTGCAGAGGTAGTCCTGACCCCTGGATACGAGCAGTGTATAATGTGATGGAAAAATTAACCAAGCCAGCAAAGGAGGACAATATGGACAATGACACAATACATTAGTAACTGCTTGGTATTTAGTTTGTCTAAGTAATACATATAATTTGCTTTAGTAAGACAACCCATTTGAGACAAGGTCAATACATTTTTATCCTGCAGGACTCCTTAATTATATCCACTGGTTCTACTGCCAGGAATAGGCTACTAATGCTGATTTTGTGACTACAGTTAACTAGAGATGAGCGAAATGAAGATGACAAAGTGAAATTCGATCCGAATTTAAAAAAAATTAGATTTGCACCGAATCCGAATTTCCTCACACTTTGTGGTAACGAATCACATTTTTCCTAAAATGGTTGCTGCACGTGTAAGGACATGGAGCAAGGAACTCTGGGAAAGCGGGATCACCTATAATGCCATGCATGCAGCCAATAAGCAGCCAGCCAGCCCTGTGATGTCACAGCCCTATAAATGGCCTCAGCCATCTTGGATTCTGCCATATTCCAGTGTACTTAGTGCTTAGTGCAGGTAGAGACAGGCACCAGGGACAGTGCTAGAAAAAGGGTAATTGTGCTAAAAAAATGATTTACAACTACAGGGAAAGATTATTCAAGGTATAAGGAAAGGATATGGAGTAGAGTTGAGCGAACACCTGGATGTTCGGGTTCGAGAAGTTTGGCCGAACTTCCCGAACCCTATTGAAGTCAATGGGGACCCAAACTTTTGGGCACTAAAAGGCTGTAAAATAGCCAAGGAAAGGGCTAGAAGGCTGCAAAAGGCAGCAAAATGTAGAGCAAATCCCTGCAAACAAATGTGGATAGGGAAATGACTTAAAATAAAATAAATAAAAATTAACCAATATCAATTGGCAACTTGGAGGAGGAGGAGGTGGATTAGGAGGTTGGGGTGGCATCAGGTGGGAATGCTATGGGAGTTAATGTTCTCATCACAGCCAAAAGGATTTATTTCTGCCTGCAGTGCCACAGGCCTCATTCACAGACTCAGGCCCCTGGCACTCAGACGGAGGAGAAGTTTATGCAACTTTGGGTTTCCCAGCAAAATAATGGTAAATAAAAAAAAAGAGGATTCAATAAAGAAGTGCCCTGGAGTACAAGAATATATGGTTACGGGAGGTATTTATAAATGTCTATTCTGCACAATGGATCCATGGGTGGTTCATTTTTATGAACGTCAGCTTGTCCACGTTGGCTGTGGACAAGCAGCTGCGTTTGTCAGTAATGACGCCACCTGCCGTGCTGAATACAAGTTTAGACAAAACGCTGGCCACCAGGCAGGCCAGAACCTCCAAGGCATAAAAAGTTAGCTCTGGCCACGTGGACAATTTGGAGACCCAGAAGTTGAATGGGGCCGAACCATCAGTCAGTACGTGGAGGGGTGTGCACACGTACTGTTCCACCATGTTAGTGAAATGCTGCCTCCTGCTAACACGTTCCGTATCAGGTGGTGGTGCAGTTAGCTATGGCGTGGTGACAAAACTTTTCCACATCTCTGCCATGCTAACCCTGCCCTCAGAGAAGCTGGCCATGACACAGCTGTGTTGGCGACCTCTTGCTCCGCCTCTGCCTTCACCTTGGGCTTCCACTTGTTCCCCTGTGACATTTGGGAATGCTCTCAGTAGCGCGTCTACCAATGTGCGCTTGTACTCGCGCATCTTCCTATCACGCTCCAGTGCAGGAAGTAAGGTGAGGACATTGTCTTTGTATCGGGGATCCAGTAGGGTGGCAACCCAGTAGTCCGCACACGTTAAAATATGGGCAACTCTGCTGTTGTTGCGCAGGCACTGCAGCATGTAGTCGCTCATGTGTGCCAGGCTGCCCAGAGGTAAGGACAAGATGTCCTCTGTGGGAGGCGTATCATCATCGTCCTCCGTTTCCCCCCAGCAGAGTGGGCTGTGAACATGCTTCATCCTCATCCTCCTCCACCTCCTCGTCCTCTTTGTCCTCCAGTAGTGGGCCCTGGCTGGCCACTTTTTTACCTGGCCTCTGCTTTTGCAAAAAAACTCCCTCTGAGCCACTTCTAAGAGACTGGCCTGAAAGTGCTAAAAATGAACCCTCTTCCTCCTCCTCCTCCTCCTGGGCCACCTCCTCTTCCATCATCGCCCTAAGTGTTTTCTCAAAGAGACATAGAAGTGGTATTATAACACTGATAACGGCGTCATCGCCACTGGCCATGTTGGTGGGGTACTCAAAACAGCACAACAGGGGACACAGGTCTCGCATGGAGGCCCAGTCATTGGTGGCGAAGTGGTGCTGTTCTGCAGTGCGACTGACCCGTGTGTGCTGCATCTGAAACTCCACTATGGCCTGCTGCTGCTCGCACAGTCTCTCCAGCATGTGCAATGTGGAGTTCCAACTGGTGGGCACGTCGCATATGAGGCGGTGAGCAGGACGGCCAAAGTTACGCTGTAGGGCAGACAGGCGAGCAGCAGCAGGATGTGAACACGGAAGCGCGCACAGGCGGCCCGCACTTTATGCGGCAGCTCTGACATGTCGGGGTAGTTGTGAATGAACTTCTGCACCACCAAATTCAGCACATGCGCCAGGCAAGGGATGTGCGTCAAACCGGCTAGTCCCAGAGCTGCGACGAGATTTCGCCCATTATCGCACACCACCAGGCCAGGCTTGAGCCCCACTGGCAGCAACCACTAGTCGGTCAGTTGTTCAATACCCCGCCACAACTCCTGCGCGGTGTGGGGCCTGTCCCCCAAACATATGAGTTTCAGAACGACCTGCTGATGTTTACCCGGGCTGTGCTGAAGTTGGTGGTGAAACTGTGTGGCTGACTGGATGAGCAGGTGGAAGAAGAGGAGGAGGAAGCCGAGTAGGAGGAGGAGGCTACATGAGGCAAACAATGATGCCCTGCGGTCCTTGGCGGCGGAAGGACGTGCGCCACAAAAACTCTCCGCCTGGGGCCCAGCCGCCACTACATTTACCCAGTGTGCAGTTAGGGAGATATAGCGTCCCTGGCCGTGCTTACTGGTCCACATATCTGTGGTTAGGTGGACCTTGCCACAGATGGCGTTGCACAGTGCACACTTGATTTTATCGGATACTTGGTTGTGCAGGAAGGCATGGCTCTCTTGGAGAACTAGTGGCGGCTGGGAACAACATACTGTGGGACAGCCATCGCCATCAGCTGTTTGAAGCTGTCTGTGTCCACCAGCCTGAATGACAGCATTTCAAAGGCCAGTAGTTTAGAAATGCTGGCATTCAGGCCCAGGGCTCTAGGGTGGGTAGGTGGGAATTAATGTTTTCTCTCCAAGGTTTGTGAAATGGAGAGCTGAACGCTGCCAAGTGACATGGTGGAGATGCTTGGTGACGGAGGTGGTGGTGTTGGTGGCACATCCTCTGTTTGGTGGGTGGCAGGTGCCAACATTCCTCCCGAGGCGGAGGAAGAGGCCGAGGCAGCAGCAGAAGAGGGAGCAGGGGAGCCTGAGTGAGTTCCTTGTTTTTAAGGTGTTTACTCCACTGCAGTTCATGCTTTGCATGTAGATGCCTGGTCATGCAGGTTGTGCTAAGGTTGAGAACGTTAATGCCTCGCTTCAGGCTCTGATGGCACAGCGTTCAAACCACTCGGGTCTTGTCGTCAGCACATTGTTTAAAGAAGTGTCATGCCAGGGAACTCTTTGAAGCTGCCTTTGGGGTGCTCGGTCCCTGGTGGCGGTGGCCAGTAGCAGGTGAACTCTCTTGGCCTCCCTCTTTTGCTATGCTGTTGGCTCGGTCTCACCACTACCTCTTCCTCTGAACTCTGAAAGCCAGTGGCACGACCTTCATTCCATGTGGGGTCTAGGACCTCATCGTCCCTGCATCGTCTTCCACACAGTCTTCCTCCCTGACCTCCTGTTCAGTCTGCACACTGCAA
Source organism: Bufotes viridis (assembly GCA_033119425.1). Lineage (NCBI taxonomy): Eukaryota > Metazoa > Chordata > Amphibia > Anura > Bufonidae > Bufotes > Bufotes viridis. The sequence continues at coordinate 63,463 of JAKVIS010000212.1, read as the reverse complement.
AAAGACGCAGCAGTTGGCACCTGTGTTTCGTCATCATCAGAGACGTGCGGACTCCGATGAGGTGGTATTCCCATGTCCTCATCATCAGGAAACATAAGTGGTTGTGCATCAGTGCATTCTATGTCTTCCACCACTGGGGAAGGGCTAGGTGGATTCCTTTGGGATACCCTGCCAGCAGAGTCTTCAAACAGCATAAGAGACTGCTGCATAACTTGAGGCTCAGACAGTTTCCCTGATATGCATGGGGGTGATGTGACAGACTGATGGGCTTAGTTTTCAGGCGCCACCTGTGCACTTTCTGTAGAAGACTGGGTGGGAGATAATGTTGTGAACATGCTGGATCCACTGTCGGCCACCCAATTGACTAGCGCTTGGACTTGCTCAGGCCTTACCATCCTTAGAACGGCATTGCGCCCCATTAAATATCGCTGTAAATTCTGGTGGGTACCGGAACCTGGGGTAGTTGGTTCACTAGGACGTGTGTAGGGAACAGAATGGCCACGTCCTCTCCCAGCACCAGAGGGTCCACTAACAACACCACGACCATGTCCTTGTCCACGTACCTTACTAGATGTTTTCCTCATTGTTACCATTCACCACAATAAGAAAAAAATTATTTGGCCCAATGTATTAAATTCAAATTTAGGCCTTTTTTTACAGGAAACTAACGCTATCTGGCTATCTATTTATGTACTGTATTACACTAATCCAGGCACAGCAGTAACCACAGATTTAGGGGAATATCAATTGTAGGCCTAGTATTGAGGCTCTGGATAAAAGGTATCCTTTTACGGACAGATGTACATTTTGAGATGCACAGTGGCGTGTGAAAAAATATATAGGATTATGCTTTCAGCACTTGAATTTTAACACTTTGTGTAATATACCCTTTAACGGAAAGAAATACACTTAGAGATGCAAAACGGTGTTTGCAAATGTAGAGGATTATGCTGTATTTTAACACTAACTGTAATATACCCTTTAACGGAAAGAAATACACTTAGAGATGCACCCTTTTACGGATAGATTTACACTTGGCCTGCAACAGCTGGAACACCAGATTTTGGGTTTTGCTATTTTGGCAATTGAAGTTCACCCCAGAAAATAATATTTCCTTTGCCGGACACTATTAAACTTGGCCAGCCACAGCTGAAACCACTGATTTATGGTATTGCTATTTTGTCAATTGAATTTCACCCCAGAACAAATATATCATTTGCCGGACACTATTTAACTTGTCCAGTTACAGCTGGAACTCCAGATTTATGGTATTTCTATTTTTGTAACTGAATTTCACCCCAGAAAATAATATATTCTTTGACGGACACTATGAAACTTGTCCAGTCACAGCTGGAAAACCAGATTTATGGTATTTCTATTTTTGCTACTGAATTTCATCCCAGAAAAAATATATCCTTTGCCGGACACTATTAAACTTGGCCAGCCACTGCTGGGACACCAGATTTAGGGATTGCTATTTTGGCAATTGAATTTCACCCCAGAAAATTATCTATTCTTTTCCAGACACTATTAAACTTGGCCAGCCACAGCTGAAACCACTGATTTACGGTATTGCTATTTTGGCAATTGAATTTCACCCCAGAAAATTATCTATCCTTTGCAGGACAGTATTAAACTTGGCCAGCCACAGCTGAAACCACTGATTTACGGTATTGCTATTTTGGCAATTGAATTTCACCCCAGAAAATTATCTATCCTTTGCCGGAGACTATTAAACTTGGCCAGCCACTGCTGGGACACCAGATTTACGGAATTGCTATTTTGGCAATGAATTTCACCCCAGAACAAAATAAATCCTTTGCCGGACACTATTAAACTTGGCCAGCCACAGCTGAAACCACTGATTTATGGTATTGCTATTTTGGCAATTGAATTTCGCCCAGAAAAAATATATTCTTTGCTGGACACTATTAAACTTGGCCAGCCACAGCTGAAACCACTGATTTATGGTATTGCTATTTTGGCAATTCAATTTCACCCCAGAAAAAAATATATCCTTTGCCGGACACTATTAAACTTATCCAGTCACAGCTGGAATACCAGATTTACAGTATTTCTATTTTTGCAACTGAATTGCACCGCAGAAAATAATATATCCTATGATGGACACTATGAAACTTGTCCAGTCACAGCTGGGATACCAGATTTACGGTATTGCTATTTTGGCAATTGAATTTCACCCGAGAAATAATATATATCGTTTGCCGGACACTAATAAACTTGGCCAGCCACAGCTGAAACCACTGATTTATAGTATTGCTATTTTGGCAATTGAATATCACCCCAGAAAAAATATATCCTTTGCCGGACACTATTTAACTTGGCCAGCAACAGCTGACACCACTGATTTATGGTATTGCTATTTTTGCAATTGAATTTCACCCCAAAAAATATATATCCTTTGCCGGACACTATTAAACTTGTCCAGTCACATCTGGAACACCAGATTTACGGTATTTCTATTTTTGCAACTGAATGTCACCGCAGAAAATAATATATCCTATGACGGACCCTATGAAACTTGTCTAGTCACAGCTGGATCATCAGATTTACTGTATTTCTATTTTGGCAACTGAATTTCACCCCAGAAAATAATAAATCCTTTGAAGGACACTATTAAACTTGGCCAGCCACTACTGGGACACCAGGTTTACTGTATTGCTATTTTGGCAATTGAATTTCACCCGAGAAAAAATATATCCTTTGCCAGACACTATTAAACTTGGTCAGCCACAGCTGAAACCACTGACTTATGGTATTGCTATTTTGGCAATTTAGTTTCACCCCAGAACAAAATATATCCTTTGCCAGACACTATAAAAACTTGTCCAGTCACAGCTGGAACACAAGATTTACTGGTATTTCTATTTTGCAACTGAATTTCACCCTAGAAAATAATAATTCCTTTGACGGACACTATTAAACTTGGCCAGCCACAGCTGAAACCACTGATTTATGGTATTGCTATTTTGGCAATTGAATTTCGCCCCAGAAAAAATATATTCTTTGCCAGACACTATTAAACTAGGCCAGCCACAGCAGAAACCACAGATTTATGGTATTGCTATTTTGGCAATTGAATTTCACCCCCAAAAAAATATATCCTTTGCCGGACACTATTAAACTTATCCAGTCACAGCTGGAATACCAGATTTACGGTATTTCTATTTTTGCAACTGAATTTCACCGCAGAAAATAATATATCCTATGACGGACACTATGAAACTTATCCAGTCACAGCTGAGATACTAGATTTACGGTATTGCTATTTTGGCAATTGAATTTCACCCCAAAAAATATATATCCTTTGCCGGACACTATTAAACTTGGCCAGCCACAGCTGAAACCACTGATTTATGGTATTGCTATTTTGGCAATTAAATTTCACCCCAGAAAAAAATATATTCTTTGCCGGACACTATTAAACTTGTCCAGTCACAGCTGGACTACCAGATTTACTGGTATTTCTATTTTTGCAACTGAATTTCACCATGAAAATAATATATCCTATGACGTACACTATAAAACTTGTCCAGTCACAGCTGGGACACCAGATTTACTGGTATTGCTATTTTGGCAATTGAATTTAACCCCAGAGCAATATATATCCTTTGCCGGACACTATGAAACTTGTCCAGTCACAGCTGGAACACCAGATTTACTGTATTTCCAATTTATCAACTGAATTTCACCCCAGAAAATAATAAATCCTTTGACGGACACTAATAAACTTGGCCAGCCACAGCTGAAACCACTGATTTATGGTATTGCTATTTTGGCAATTGAATTTCACCCCCAAAAAAGTATACCCTTTGCCGGACACTATTAAACTTGTCCAGTCACAGCTGGAACACCAGATTTACGGTATTTCTATTTTTGCAACTGAATGTCACGCAGAAAATTATATATCCTATGACGGACCCTATGAAACTTGTCTAGTCACAGCTGAAACATCAGATTTACTGTATTTCTAGTTTGGCAACTGAATTTCACCCCAGGAAAATAATAAATCCTTTGATGGACACAATTAAACTTGGCCAGCCACTGCTGGGACACCAGGTTTACTGTATTGCTATTTTGGCAATTGAATTTCACAGAGAAAAAAATATATCCTTTGCCAGACAGCAGACACTAATAAACTTGGCCAGCCACAGCTGAAACCACTGATTTATGGTATTGCTATTTTGGCAATTGAATTTCACCCTAGAACAAAATATATCCTTTGCCAGACACTATAAAAACTTGTCCAGTCACAGCTGGAACACCAGATTTACTGGTATTTCTATTTTTGCAACTGAATTTCACCGCAGAAAATAATAAATCCTTTGACGGACACTATTAAACTTGGCCAGCCACTGCTGGGACACCAGACTTACGGTATTGCTATCTTGGCAATTGAATTTCACACCAGAAAAAATATATCCTTTGCCGGACACTATTAAACTTGGCCAGCCACAGCTGAAACCACTGATTTATGGTATTGCTATTTTGGCAATTGAATTTCGCCCAGAAAAAATATATTCTTTGCCGGACACTATTAAACTAGGCCAGCCACAGCTGAAATGAAAAATTTATCTTATTGCTATTTTGGCAATTGAATTTCACCCCAGAAAAAAAATATTCTTTGCCAGACACTATTAAACTTATCCAGTCACAGCTGGAATACCAGATTTACGGTATTTCTATTTTTGCAACTGAATTTTGGCAATTGAATTTCACCCGAGAAAAAAATATAACCTTTGCCAGACAGCAGACACTATTAAACTTAGCCAGCCACAGCTGAAACCACTGATTTATGGTATTGCTATTTTGGCAATTGAATTTCACACCAGAACAAAATATATCCTTTGCCAGACACTATAAAAACTTGTCTAGTCAAAGCTGGAACACCAGATTTACGGTATTTCTATTTTTGCAACTGAATTTCACCACAGAAAATAATAAATCCTTTGACGGACACTATTAAACTTGGCCAGCCACTGCTGGGACACCAGACTTACGGTATTGCTATTTTGTCAATTGAATTTCACGCCAGAAAAAATATATCCTTTGCCGGACACTATTAAACTTGGCCAGCCACAGCTGAAACCACTGATTTATGGTATTGCTATTTTGGCAATTGAATTTCGCCCCAGAAAAAATATATTCTTTGCCGGACACTATTAAACTAGGCCAGCGACAGCTGAAATGAAAAATTTATGGTATTGCTATATTGGCAATTGAATTTCACCCCAGAAAAAAAAATTCTTTGCCAACTTATCCAGTCACAGCTGGAATACCAGATTTACGGTATTTCTATTTTTGCAACTGAATTTCACCGCAGAAAATAATATACTCTATGATCGGACACTATGAAACTTGTCCAGTCACAGCTGGGACACCAGATTTATGGTATTGCTATTTTGGCAATTGAATTTAACCCCACAGCAAAATATATCCTTTGCCGGACACTATGAAACTTGTCCAGTCACAGCTGTAACACCAGATTTACTGTATTTCTATTTTGTCAACTGAATTTCACCCCAGAAAATAATAAATCTTTTGACGGACACAAATAAACTTGGCCATCCACAGCTGAAACCACTGATTTATGGTATTGCTATTTTGGCAATTGAATTTCGCACCAGAAAAAAATATATCCTTTGCCGGACACTATTAAATTTGGCCAGCCACAGCTGAAACCACTGATTTATGGTATTGCTATTTTGGCAATTGAATTTCACCCCAGAAAAAATGTATACTTTGCCGGACACAATTAAACTTGTCCAGTCACAGCTGGAACACCAGATTTAAGGTATTTCTATTTTTGCAACTGAATGTCACCGCAGAAAATAATATATCCTATGACGGACACTATGAAATTTGTCTAGTCAGAGCTGGAACATCAGATTTACTGTATTTCTATTTTGGCAACTGAATTTCACCCCAGAAAATAATAATTCCTTTGACTGACACTATTAAACTTGGCCAGCCATTGCTGGGACACCAGGTTTACGGTATTGCTATTTTGGCAATTGAATTTCACCCCAGAAAAAATATATTCTTTACCGGACACTATTAAACTTGTCCAGTCACAGCTGGAATACCAGATTTACGGTATTGCTATTTTGCCATTTGAATTTCACCCCAGAACAAAATATATCCTTTGCCGGACACTATGAAACTTGTCCAGTCACAGCTGGAACACCAGATTTACTGTATTTATATTTTGTCAACTGAATTTCACCCCAGAAAATAATAAATCCTTTAACGGACACTAATAAACTTGGCCAGGCACAGCTGAATCCACTGATTTATGGTATTGCTATTTTGGCAATTGAATTTCACCCCAGAAAAAAATATATCCTTTTCAGGACACCATTAAACTTGTCCAGTCACTGCTGGAACACCAGATTTACTGGAATTTCTATTTTTGCAATTGAATTTTACTGCATAAAATAATATATCCTATGACGGACATTATGAAACTTGTCCAGTCCCCGATGGGACACCAGATTTATGGTATTGCTATTTTGGCAATTGAATTTAACCCCAGAACAAAATATATCCTTTGCCGGACACTATTAAACTTGGTCAGTCACAGCTGGGACACCAGATTTACAGTAATGCTATTTTGGCAATTGAATTTCACCCCAGAACAAAATATATCTTTTGCCAGACACTATGAAACTTGTTCAGTCACAGCTGGAACACCAGATTTGCTGTATTTCTATTTTGTGAACTGAATTTCACCCAAGAAAATAATAAATCCTTTGACGGACACTAATAAACTTGGCCAGCCACAGCTGAAACCACTGATTTATGGTACTGCTATTTTGGCAATTAAATTTCACCCCAGAAAAAATATTTCCTTTGCCGGACACTATTAAACTTTTCCAGTCACAGCTGGAACACCAGATTTACTGTATTTCTATTTCTGCAACTGAATTTCACTGCAGAACATAATATATCCTATGACAGACACTATGAAACTTGTCCAATCACAGCTGGAACACCAGATTTACCGTAATGCTATTTTGGCAATTGAATTTCACCCCAGGAAAAAATATATACTTTGCCGGACACTATTAAACTTGGCCAGCCACTGCTGGGACACCAGATTTAGGGGATTGCTATTTTGGCAATTCAATATCACCCCAGAAAAAATATATCCTTTGCCGGACACTATTAAACTTGGCCAGCCATAGCTGAAACCACTGATTTATGGTATTGCTATTTTGGCAATTGAATTTCACCCCAGAACAAAATCTATCCTTTGCCGGACACTATTAAACTTGGCCAGCCACTGCTGGGACACTAGATTTAGGGGATTGCTATTTTGGCAATTGAATTTCACCACAGAAAAAAATCTATCCTTTGCCAGACAGCAGACAGTATTACACTTGGCTAGCCACAGCTGGAACACCAGATTTAGGGGATTGCTATTTTGGCAACTGAATTGAACCCCTCAATAAAATATAGAAATTTCTATCCTAAGTTTCTAGGGGTGACAATAAGCACAGCCAAGCCCCTGATGTAGGATATAGCAAAAAAAAAAAAAAAAAAAAAACTAGTATTAATGGATTGATGGACTTGGTGGCAGCCTGTGCAGGTGCACCACAAGACACAAAATGAACGCTGATCACCCCAGAAGAAAGTGACTGAAAAACGCTCTGTGTAGCCTAAAAACCAGTGAGCAATTAACTAGCAGAAGTTGAATGATTCACAGCTTCGTTCACTTTATTAGGTGTTTTTGCTGAGTTTTCCCTGCCTAATCTCGCCCTCACAGCAGCTGCGTCCTATTCCTATACTAATCAGAGCAGAATGACGTGCGGCGCTTTGTGACTCCAGCCTAAATAGAGGCTGGGTCACATGCTGCACTTGGCTAATCACAGCCATGCCATTAGTAGACATGGCTGTGATGGCTTCTTAGGGCAAGAAGTAAAACGCTAGCTGATTGGCTTCTGTGTAGCCCTTCAGAAAGCGTGAAGAAATCGCCGAACAACGAACCCAAACCCGAACTTTTTTGAAAATGTTCGGGTCCGGGTCCCGAACACCCCAAAATTCGGTACGAACCCGAACTAGCTAATCCCTAATAAAGAGGAATCATTCTACAGCATTTATGTTGAGCAGGGTTCAGTAGGGGAGGCTACAACCTCGGTAATAGGAACAACCCTACTACACCTTGCTGCACTGACTGGGCACCCAAATTGCCATTATACAGCTCCGTAATACCAGCAAACCGTTCTTGTAATTGGGTTGCAAGTGCTGTTTGATACAGCCATTAACAGGGTTTATTACAAGGAAATATTTCTACGTCTTATTTAACCTTGTGCGGTTATATGTTCTAAAGCATTGTTGGGCTAGTATTAGTGGGAAAAAAGGGCTTATTAGCCATTGTGTGGTGAAGTGCGAAAATTACAGCCCTTTTTGTCATGTATTAGTGCCAAAAGAAAAATATATTTGCTGTTCAGCGGTGTAGTTATATGTTCTAAAGCCTTTTTTGTCGTATATTAGTGGCAAAATTAAAATATATTTGCCGTTCAGCGGTGCAGTTATATGTTCTAAAGCCTTTTGTGGCGTGTATAAAAGAAAAAAATTTGGGCCTAATTGCCGTTAAGCGGTGTAGTTATATGTTCTAAAGCCCTTTTTGTTGTGTATTAGTGGCAAAAGCTAAATATAGTTGCTGTTCAGTGGTGCAGTTATATGTTCTAAAGCCCTTTTTGTTATGTATTAGTGGCAAAAGCGAAATATATTAGCTGTTCAGAGGTGCAGTTATATGTTCTAAAGCCCTTTTTTGTGTGTATAAGTGGGGGGAAAAAAGGGCTTATTAGCCGTTGTGTGGTGAAGTGAGAAAATTACAGACTTTTTAGGATGTGTTAATTTCTCTTTTATTTATTTATTTGATCTAACAGTACGTCAGACAGAGAATTGCCAGGCCCTGCACAGGGGAGTGGCAGAGGCCTAAATGTTTCTGGTGCAGGCAAAGGTCACAGCAGAGTAAGGGGCCGTGGCAGCAGGGGTCAATTCAAAAAGCCTGAGCTCCCAGTGTCAGCTAGCTGTTGTATCTTGACCAGCAACCCAGCGGTTCTGGAATGGTTGACTCGATCTTCGACTTTGTCGCAAGTGACATCAGACACCCCCAGCCAAGAGTCGGTGAGTTTGTCAGACACAACCCTTAGTTGGCATGGCCCGGGAGCAGGTCCTATGCCCTCACCTGTCCTCAACCTGCCTCTCTTCTTTTGTGTTCCCTCAGCCACAGAAGTATTGTATGCTGTGGGCTCAGCTCCACTATACAGTGAGAATGAGTCTCTAGAAGACAGTCAGCAGCTACTGGCAAGCCAAGATGTGGAAAAGGCATCCACCGCTTCCTCCACTAGGTGGGCAAGTAGTGATTAGGAGAGTGTTGTGGGAGCTGGTGTTGCAAGCAGTTAGGCTCCTGACCCAGAGACGGTTGAGGAGGACATCAGTAACGTGAAGACAGTACTCGATGATGATGATGATGTAACTGATCCCACTTGGAAGCAGGTTGACGAAGGGATTCATCATCAGGAGAAGAGGGTGGCAGCTTGCCCGTGAGGCAGTGATGGAGCAGGAAGTCGGTAGCATGGCTGGGAGTCATCAGGGTTGCAGCAGTGGGAGATGGGTAGCTAAACATGCCTGGGTTAGACCACCCACTTTGCAGGAGCCGACCTGCCCCGAAGTAGTGGTGCACCGGTCCATGGAGGCAGTGGCAGTAGCAGTCAGAGCGTAGTGTTGGGGGTAAAATCACTTATTCGGTGGTGTGGCAGTTTTTATAAATCCACCGGAGGAGGTGAACATGGCCAAATGTAGAATCTCTGGGCAGAAGGTGAAGCGTGGCCAGGGTGCCAATGTTGGCACCACGGCCCTTCATCAACGTATGCAGCATCTCCATAAAGTGGCTCTGATGTGGTAGTCCAGCCACCCAGTGGCACGCAGCCGATTTCAGGCAGTTAAGGCTACACCACCTCAGCCGAAGGGAGCTGCATATCCTTCCCATCATCTACCGGTCCTGATGCTCCTGCTCCTCATCACTCAATCCATCAGCAATCGATCACTGAAGCGATTGCCAAGAGACTAACAGTATGTGTGCACTCATCCAACGGCACAGAAGCTAAATGAGCTCCTCGCCAAGTTGCTGGTGCTGCAGTCCCTCCCTTTCCAAGTGGTGGACTCTGCACTTTTCAGAGAACTAATGGCTTGTGCTGAGCCGAGGTGGAGAGTCTCAAGCCGTCATTTCCTTGCCAAAAAGACAGTATCAGCTCTGCACACACATGTAGAACAGAAGGTGTGCCAGTCCTTGAGCCTGTCGGTGTCTGCCAAAGTGCATGACAGCACCGGCGTGTGGAGCTATAACTCCAGACTCTGACATTGGGCCTCTCTGTGGTCTCCTCATGCTGCTTCCAACCCACAACTATATCCTAGGGACACTCTGTGGACTTTTCATGCTGTTCCCACCCTCCCCACTTCATGACTGGGCCACTATTTTGGCTTTTAGCCTGGCTGACATCATCATTTAAGAGCGACACCTGTCATCTGCATGTCATACAGTATTATTTCACTACCACAGCAGACTCCCTATGTGTGTTACTGCAAGGCACAGTGTTCTGTATCATTATAAAGGCTCTCTGAAGACAGAAAATTACAATTTTTAACGCGATTCGCGGCAAAAAAATTTGGATCGGACTGGCCAAATTGAATTTTCAAAAAATTCCCTCATCTCTACAGTTAACCATTAATAGTAGCGTGCCAATGGTTTTACTCTGTCCATTGATTGTTTACCCAGAGAAAAAATGTCTACCAACTCAAAATTAATTTTATTGAATTTCATGTCCTCAGAAGACACAAGAAGATGGACAATCCTTAAAGCGGTTGTCCAGATTTTACTATCCTCAGGGTAGACCATCAATATCTGATCAAGGTTTGATAATTTGTCCAATTAACTATTATGGTTATAGTTCAGGCACTGGAAGTCGGCATTGGAATTACACAGCTTTGTCCATTGTGTAGTGGATGGATCTGGTAACAGCCATTGAAGAAAATGGGTGCTGTGCTCAAAGTATCAACTCTGTCCACTACATGATGGATGGAGCTGTGTAGTTCTGGCGCCAGAGCTACTCTGAAACAGCTGATGGTAGTGTGTGCATGTGGGGAGTCAGACCACCGCTAATCAGATTTTAATGGACTATTCTGAGGATAGGCAATCAATAGAAAAATTTTGGACAATCAGGGATTTCAGGACGTCCAGTATATTTTATCCTTTTATTTGCAACTCAAAAATATGTGTGAGGTTTGATCAAGATGTTGAGGATCAATGCCAAAGGACAGAATACAGTTTTGTTTTATGACTTTACTTTTCTATTTATTTCATTTTTATACTTTTGTGAATTCGCAAAACATACAATATATAGGCGGTCACTGGCAAAAGCGAATCTGCAGCTGTGTGTTCTAGAGTTACAACACTTCCCAGGGAAAATTTTTAATGCTTTGGCTTAAAATCTCTGTTCATTAAAGAGGTGTTTTTCATAAACAGCGGGCATCAGTAATTAACAGGGACAAATGAATCTTTGTTGCACTGGGAACATTTGCCAGATCTGAAGAACAAGTCCGACAGTTTCATTATGACTGTAGCTATCGCATCGATGTAATCTGCTCATCACTATTGTATTTTAATTTGCTTAAAGTTCAGTTTCTACTGAATCAAACTATTTTGTTATGGCTTATTCTTATTCTGCTATAGCTTTTTCTTTTAATTTGTGTTAGTTTTGCATGCTCAGCTGTAGCAAACTCTACAAATATGCCAAAAGCAACACACAAAAAACTTGCAACAGAAAAAGTACAGTTTTACTTGCCAAGTAACACCGAGTCATTCACAATCAAAATACATTTTGGCAAAAACAGCATTTCATAAATGACTTATTTTGTATGTAGAACAACTAAAATCTTTCGTAAAATTTTCAAGAGTAGGTTTGCCTTTAATAAACCACTATAAAATATTGAAGGAAAAAGCCCTTAATTTACTCCATTATATCCTTTCTAGTGTGGTTAAAAGAGATGTTTCACTTCAGCAAATGGCTTTTATCATATATACAAAGTTAATACAAGGCACTTACTTATGTAATGTGTTTGTCCATATTAGCTTCCTTTGCTGGCTTGATTCATTTTATATCCCATTATACACTGCTCGTTTTCAGGGGTTATGACTATAGATGAGCGAATCGAAGCTGACAAAGTGGAATTTGATCAGAATTTCAGGAAAAATTTGATTCCCACTAAATGCGTATTTCCTCGCACTTCCTAATCCTAAAATGGCTGCTGCACATGTGAGGACAATGGGCAAGGAACTCTAGGAAGGCGGGATTACCTATACTGACATGCATGCAGCTAATCAGCAGCCAGCAAGCTCTGTGATGTCACAGCCCTTTAAATATTGCAGCCATCTTAGATTCTGCTATTCACCAGCGGGCTTTGTGCAGGGAAAGACATGTCTGCAGCCGCTAGGGACAGTGATAGGAAAGACTTGATTGTGATGAAAAAAAAATATTATGATTTACAACTGCAGGGAAAGATTATTTAAGGTGTAGGGAAAAGATAGGGAGGAATCATTCCACCAGCATTTGTGTTGAACAGGGTTTTGTCGGGAGGTGACAGCCTGGGTAATAGGAACAGTCCGATTACACCTTGCTGCACTGACTGGGGATCCAAATTGCCATTACACAGCTCTGTAATTCCAGCAAACCTGTATGATTATGGTGCAAGTGCTGTTTAGCACAGGCATTAACAGGGTTTATTACAAGGAAATATTTCTACGTTTTATTTGCCCTTGTGCGGTGCAGTTATATGTTTTAAAGTATTTTCTGTCTTGTATTAGTGGGGAAAAAAGGGCTTATTAGTAGAGATGAGCGAACACCTGGATGTTCGGGTTCGAGAGGTTCGGCCGAACTTCCGGAAAATGTCCGGGTTCATGATCCGAACTCAACCCGAACTTCATCCCGAACCCGAACCCCATAAAGTCAATGGGGACCCGAACTTTGGGCACTAAAAAGCCTGTAAAAGACTCCCGGAAAGGGATAGAGGGCTGCAAAAGGCAGCAAAATGTAGAGTAAATCCCCTGCAAACAAATGTAGATAGGAAATGAATTAAAATAAAATAAAATAAATAAAAATTAACCAATATCAATTGGAGAGAGGTCCCACAGCAAGGAATCATGCGTCATATCATCCACCACTGGAGAAGGCCACTCTCATTTATTTGGGACCAGCACCCAGACAGAGGATACAGGTCCCACAGCAAGGAATCATGCTTCATATCAACCACCACCGGAGATGGCCACTCTCATGTATTTTGGACCAGCACCCAGACAGAGGATACAGGTCCCACAGCAAGGAATAAGGCGTCATATCAGCCACCACCGGAGAAGGCCACTCTCATGTATTTTGGACCAGCACCCAGACATAGGATACAGGTCCCACAGCAAGGAATAAGGCGTCATATCAGCCACCACCGGAGAAGGCCACTCTCATTTATTTTGGACCAGCACCCAGACAGAGAGAGAGGTCCCACATCAAGGAATCATGCGTCATATCAACCCCCACAAGAGAAGGCCACTCTCATTTATTTTGGACCAGCACCAGACAGAGGATACAGGTCCCACAGCAAGGAATCATGCCTCATATCAACCACCAACGGAGAAGGCCACTCTCATTTATTTCGGCACAGCACCCAGACAGAGGATACAGGTCCCACAGCAAGGAATCATGCCTCATATCAACCACCAACTGAGAAGACCACTCTCATTTATTTCGGCCCAGCACCCAGACAGAGGATACAGGTCCCACAACAAGGAATCATGCCTCATATCAACCACCAACGGAGAAGGCCACTCTCATTTATTTCGGCCTAGCACCCAGACAGAGGATACAGGTCCCACAGCAAGGAATCATGCGTCATATCAACCACCACCGGAGAAGGCCACTCTCATGTATTTTGGACCAGCACCCAGACAGAGGAGAGAGGTCCCACATCAAGGAATAAGGCGTCATATCAACCCCCCACCGGAGAAGGCCACTCTCATTTATTTTGGACCAGCACCCAGACAGAGGACATAGGTCCCACAGCAAGGAATCATGCGTCATATCAACCACCACCGGAGAAGGCCACTCTCATGTATTTTGGACCAGCACCCAGACAGAGGAGAGAGGTTTTCACAGCAGAGAATCATGCATTTAGATCACCCACCACAGGAGTAGGCCACCATTTAATGGGACCCCGGCAACCATGTCAGATGGCACAAACATCAGCTTCACATCACCCAGCACAAGAAGGCCACTTTGAGAGACTTTGACCCCTGCACCCAGACGGAGGAGAGAGGTTTTCACAACAGAGAATCATGCATTTAGATCACCCACCACAGGAGTAGGCCACCATTTAATGGGACCCCGGCAACCATGTCAGATGGCACAAACATCAGCTTCACATCACCCAGCACAAGAGAAGGCCACTTTGAGAGACTTTTACCCCTGCACCCAGACGGAGGAGAGAGGTCCCACAGCAGAGATTCAGGCATTTATATCAGCCAGAACAGGAGAAGGCCGCTTTCAGTGACTTAGGCCTTAGCACCGACACAGAGGAGACAGGTCAGATAGCACAAGCATCAGTTTCACATCAACCACCACAGGAGAAGGGCACTTTTAGAGACTTTGACCCCTGCACCCAGAAAGAGGAGAGAGGTCCCACAGCAGAGATTCAGGCATTTATATCAGCCAGCACAGGAGAAGGCCGCTTTCAGTGACTTAGGCCTTAGCACCGACACAGAGGAGACAGGTCAGATAGCACAAGCATCAGTTTCACATCAACCACCACAGGAGAAGGGCACTTTCAGAGACTTTGACCCCTGCAGCCACACGGAGGAGAGAGGTCCCACAGCAGAGAATCAGGCATTTATATCAGCCAGAACAGGAGAAGGCCGCTTTCAGTGACTTAGGCCTTAGCACCGACACAGAGGAGTCAGGTCAGATAGCACAAGCATCAGTTTCACATCAACCACCACAGGAGAAGGCCACTTTGAGAGACTTTTACCCCTGCACCCAGACGGAGGAGAGAGGTCCCACAGCAGAGATTCAGGCATTTATATCAGCCAGAACAGGAGAAGGCCGCTTTCAGTGACTTAGGCCTTAGCACCGACACAGAGGAGACAGGTCAGATAGCACAAGCATCAGTTTCACATCAACCACCACAGGAGAAGGGCACTTTTAGAGACTTTGACCCCTGCACCCAGAAAGAGGAGAGAGGTCCCACAGCAGAGATTCAGGCATTTATATCAGCCAGCACAGGAGAAGGCCGCTTTCAGTGACTTAGGCCTTAGCACCGACACAGAGGAGACAGGTCAGATAGCACAAGCATCAGTTTCACATCAACCACCACAGGAGAATGGCACTTTCAGAGACTTTGACCCCTGCAGCCACACGGAGGAGAGAGGTCCCACAGCAGAGAATCAGGCATTTATATCAGCCAGAACAGGAGAAGGCCGCTTTCAGTGACTTAGGCCTTAGCACCGACACAGAGGAGTCAGGTCAGATAGCACAAGCATCAGTTTCACATCAACCACCACAGGAGAAGGGCACTTTTAGAGACTTTGACCCCTGCACCCAGAAAGAGGAGAGAGGTCCCACAGCAGAGATTCAGGCATTTATATCAGCCAGCACAGGAGAAGGCCGCTTTCAGTGACTTAGGCCTTAGCACCGACACTGAGGAGACAGGTCAGATAGCACAAGCATCAGTTTAACATCAACCACCACAGGAGAAGGGCACTTTTAGAGACTTTGACCCCTGCACCCAGAAAGAGGAGAGAGGTCCCACAGCAGAGATTCAGGCATTTATATCAGCCAGCACAGGAGAAGGCCGCTTTCAGTGACTTAGGCCTTAGCACCGACACAGAGGAGACAGGTCAGATAGCACAAGCATCAGTTTAACATCAACCACCACAGGAGAAGGGCACTTTTAGAGACTTTGACCCTGCACCCAGAAAGAGGAGAGAGGTCCCACAGCAGAGATTCAGGCATTTATATCAGCCAGCACAGGAGAAGGCCGCTTTCAGTGACTTAGGCCTTAGCACCGACACAGAGGAGACAGGTCAGATAGCACAAGCATCAGTTTCACATCAACCACCACAGGAGAAGGGCACTTTTAGAGACTTTGACCCCTGCACCCAGAAAGAGGAGAGAGGTCCCACAGCAGAAATTCAGGCATTTATATCAGCCAGCACAGGAGAAGGCCGCTTTCAGTGACTTAGGCCTTAGCACCGACACAGAGGAGACAGGTCAGATAGCACAAGCATCAGTTTCACATCAACCACCACAGGAGAAGGGCACTTTTAGAGATTTTGACCCCTGCACCCAGAAAGAGGAGAGAGGTCCCACAGCAGAAATTCAGGCATTTATATCAGCCACCACAGGAGAAGGCCGCTTTCAGTGACTTTGGCCCCCTGCACCCACACAAAGGAGACATGTCAGACAGCACAAGTATAACATTCATATCACCCAGCACAGGAGAAGGACACTTTCATGTACTTTGGCCCCGGCACCCAGACAGAGGGAAGGTTCATTCAACTCTGGGTTGCACCCCAAGATCCTACTTAATTTCAAAAATTGATTTTTCAATGAAGAAGTGGCCAGGAGTACAAGACAACATGGTTTAAGGCAGTTATTAAGGACTACTCTGCACAAGGGAGGGTCAGGTCTTGTGGGATCCATGCCTGGTTCATTTTTATAAACGTCAGCTTGTCCACGTTGGCTGCGGACAGGCGGCTGCGTTTGTCAGTAATGACGCCCCTGCCGTGCTGAATACACGTTCAGATAAAACGCTGGCCGCCGGGCAGGCCAGCACCTCCAAGGCATAACATGCTAATTCTGGCCACGTGGACAATTTGGAAACCCAGAAGTTGAATGGGGCCGAACCATCCGTCAGTATGTGGAGTTGTGTGCAGATGTACTGTTCAACCATGTTAGTGAAATGTTGCCTCCTGCTAACACGTTCCGTATCAGGTGGTGGGGCAGTTAGCTGTGGCGTGGAGACAAAACTTTTCCACATTTCTGCCATGCTAACCCTGCCCTCAGAGGAGCTGGCCGTGACACTGCTGAGTGGGCGACCTCTAGCTCCTCCTCTGCCTTGGCCTTGGCCTTTCACCTGTTCCCCTGTGACAGTTGGGAATGCTCTCAGGAGCGCGTCTACCAGTGTGCGCTTGTACTCGCGCATCTTCCTATCACGCTCCAGTGCAGGAAGTAAAGTGGGCACATTGTCTTTGTACCGTGGATCCAGCAGGGTGGCCACCCAGTAGTCAGCACACGTTAAAATGTGGGCAACTCTGCTGTCGTTGCGCAGGCACTGCAGCATGTAATCGCTCATGTGTGCCAGGCTCCCCAGAGGTAAGGACAAGCTGTCCTCTGTGGGAGGCGTATCGTCATCATCCTCTGTATTCCCCCAGCCACGCACCAGGGATGTGCCTGCGCTGTGCTGGGTGCCACCCCGCTGTGAACCTGCTTCATCCTCATCCTCCTCCACCTCCTCATCCTCCTCATCCTCCAGTAGTGGTCCCTGGCTGGCCACATTTGTACCTGCCCTCTGCTGTTGCAAAAACCTCCCTCTGAGCCACTTCTAACAGACTGGCCTGAAAGTGCTAAAAACGACCTGTCATCTTCCTCCTCCTCCTCCTGGCCCTGGCCCACCTCCTCTTCCATCATCGCCCTAAGCGTTTTCTCTAGGAGACATAGAATTGGTATCGTCACGCTGATAACTGTGGCATCGCCACTGGCCATGTTGGTGGCGTACTCTAAACAGCGCAACAGGGCACACAGGTCTCGCATGGAGGCCCAATCATTGGTGGTGAAGTGGTGCTGTTCCGCAGTGCGACTGACTCGTGCGTGCTGCAGCTGAAACTCCACTATGGCCTGCTGCTACTCGCACAGTCTCTCCAGCATGTGCAAGGTGGAGTTCCACCGGGTGGGCACGTCGCATATTAGGCGGTGAGCGGGAAGGCCGAAGTTCCGCTGTAGCGCTGACAGGCGAGCAGCGGCAGGATGTGAACGCCGGAGCGCGCACAGACGGCCCGCACTTTATGCGGCAGCTCTGACATGTCTGGGTAGTTGTGAATGAATTTTTGCACCACCAAATTCAGCACATGCGCCAGGCAAGGGATGTGCGTCAAACCGGCTAGTCCCAGAGCTGCCACGAGATTTCGCCCATTATCGCACACCACCAGGCCGGGCTTGAGGCCCACCGGCAGCAACCACTGGTCGGTCTGTTGTTCAATACCCCGCCACAACTCCTGCGCGGTGTGGGGCCTGTCCCCCAAACATATGAGTTTCAGAATGGCCTGCTGACGCTTACCCCGGGCTGTGCTGAAGTTGGTGGTGAAGGTGTGTGGCTGACTGGATGAGCTGGTGGAAGCAGAGGAGGAGGAGGAGGAAGTCGAGTAGGAGGAGGAGGCTACAGGAGGCAAAGAATGATGCCCTGTGATCCTTGGCGGTGGAAGGACGTGCGCCAAGGAACTCTCCGCCTGGGGCCCAGCCGCCACTACATTTACCCAGTGTGCAGTTAGGGAGATATAGCGTCCCTGGCCGTGCTTACTGGTCCACGTATCTGTGGTTAGGTGGACCTTGCCACAAATGGCGTTGCGCAGTGCACACTTGATTTTATCGGACACTTGCATGTGCAGGGAAGGCACGGCTGTCTTGGAGAAGTAGTGGCGGCTGGGAACCACATACTGGGGGACAGCCATGGCCATCAGCTGTTTGAAGCTGTCTGTGTCCACCAGCCGGAATGACAGCATTTCAAAGGCCAGTAGTTTAGAAATGCTGGCATTCAGGCCAAGGGCTCGAGGGTGACTAGGTGGGAATTTGCGCTTCCTCTCAAAGGTTTGAGAGATGGAGAGCTGAACGCTGCTGTGTGAAATAGTGGAGACGCTAGGTGACGGTGGCGGTGGTGGTGGTGGTGTCGATGGCACATCCTCTGTTTGCTGCTCGGCAAGTGGCAACATTCCTCTCGAGGCGGAAGCCGAGGCAGCAGCGCTAAAGGGAGCAGGGGAGCCTGACCGGGTTCCTTGTTTTTAAGGTGTGTACTCCACTGCAGTTCATGCTTTGCATGTAGATGCCTGATCATGCAGGTGGTGCTCAGGTTAAGAACGTTAATGCCTCGCCTCAGGGTCTGATGGCACAGCGTGCAAACCACTCTGGTCTTGTCCTCAGCACATTGTTTGAAGAAGTGCCATGCCAGGGAACTCCTTGAAGATGCCTTTGGGGTGCTGGGTCCCTGTTGGCGCTGGCCAATAGCAGGCGAACTCTCTGGACGGCGGCTGTTCTGCTTTTGCCCCTTGCTCCCTCTTTGGCTTCGCTGTTGTCTCGGTCTCACCACTTCCTCTGAACTATTTAAGTCAGCGGCACGACCTTCAGTCCATGTGGGGTCTAAGACCTCATCGTCCTCTGCATCGTCTTCCACCCAGTCTTCCTCCCTGACCTCCTCCTGTTCAG
This sequence comes from Bufotes viridis, assembly GCA_033119425.1. Classification (NCBI taxonomy): domain Eukaryota; kingdom Metazoa; phylum Chordata; class Amphibia; order Anura; family Bufonidae; genus Bufotes; species Bufotes viridis. Next base: position 43,919 of record JAKVIS010000212.1, on the reverse strand, counting down.
TCTGCACACTGCAATAAGACGCGGCAGTGGGCACCTGTGTTTCGTCATCATCAGACACTCGGTCACTCTGCTGTGGTGGTATTCCCATGTCCTCATCATCTGGATACATAAGTGGTTGTGCATCAGTGCATGGAATGTCTTCCACCGCTGGGGAAGGGATAGGTGGACGCCCCTGGAAAACCGTGGGAGCAGAGTCTTCAAACAGAAGAAGAGACTGCTGCATAACTTGAGGCTCAGCCAGTTTCCCTGATATGCATGGGGGTGATGTGACAGACTGATGGGCTTGGTTTTCAGGTGCCACCTGTGCGCTTTCCGCAGAAGACTGGGCGGAAGACAATGTGGTAAACGTGCTGGAAGCACTGTCGGCCACCCAATCGACTAATGCCTGTACCTGCTCAGGCCTTACCATCCTCATAACGGCATTGGGCCCCACCAAATATCGCTGTAAATTCTGCCGGCTACTTGAGGGAGTTGTTTCACTACTTTGTGCGCCTGAGGCCGAACGGCCACGTCCTCTGCCAGCAACAGAGGCTCTACGGACACCAACACGACCGCGTCCTCGTCCCTTAATAGAATGTTTCCTCATTGTTGCGATTCAACTCGCACCACAATAAAATATATTATTTTTAGCCCCAAAATTCCCACACTGGAAGATATAATTCCTTTTTCCGGTATTAATTACAAGAACACTGCTGCTAATTGGACACCAGATTTTTTATAATGCTAGTTTTGGTACATAGATCCCCACACGGGGAAATATAATTCCTTTTAGAGGAGTGAAAACGTGAGGCCGAGTTTTTCTGGTCTAACAAACACCAGATTGATTAAATTGGCCTTTTTTCACCAAAATTACAACACTGGACAATAATGCCTTTTGGCGGTATTAATTACAAGAACACTGCTGCTAATTGGACACCAGATTTTTATAATGCTAGTTTTGGTACATAGATCCCCACACGGGAAATATAATTGCTTTTTAGAGGAGTGAAAACGTGAGGCCGAGTTTTTCTGGTCTAACAAACACCAGATTGATTAAATTGGCCTTTTTTCACCAAAATTACAACACTGGACAATAATGCCTTTTGGCGGTATTAATTACAAGAACACTGCTGCTAATTGGACACCAGATTTTTTATAATGCTAGTTTTGGTACATAGATCCCCACACGGGAAATATAATTCCTTTTAGAGGAGTGAAAACGTGAGGCCGAGTTTTTCTGGTCTAACAAACACCAGATTGATTAAATTGGCCTTTTTTTCACCAAAATTACAACACTGGACAATAATGCCTTTTGGCAGTATTAATTACAAGAACACTGCTGCTAATTGGACACCAGATTTTTTATAATGCTAGTTTTGGTACATAGATCCCCACACGGGTAAATATAATTCCTTTTAGAGGAGTGAAAACGTGAGGCCGAGTTTTTCTGGTCTAACAAACACCAGATTGATTAAATTGGCCTTTTTTCACCAAAATTACAACACTGGACAATAATGCCTTCTGGCGGTATTAATTACAAGAACACTGCTGCTAATTGGACACCAGATTTTTATAATGCTAGTTTTGGTACATAGATCCCCACACGGGGAAATATAATTGCTTTTTAGAGGAGTGAAAACGTGAGGCCGAGTTTTTCTGGTCTAACAAACACCAGATTGATTAAATTGGCCTTTTTTTCAGCAAAATTACAACACTGGACAATAATGCCTTTTGGCGGTATTAATTACAAGAACACTGCTGCTAATTTGACACCAGATTTTTATAATGCTAGTTTTGGTACATAGATCCCCACACGGGAAATATAATTCCTTTTAGAGGAGTGAAAACGTGAGGCCGAAGTTCTTCTGGTCTAACAAACACCAGATTGATTAAATTGGCCTTTTTTCACCAAAATTACAACACTGGACAATAATGCCTTTTGGCGGTATTAATTACAAGAACACTGCTGCTAATTGGACACCAGATTTTTATAATGCTAGTTTTGGTACATAGATCCCCACACGGGAAATATAATTCCTTTTAGAGGAGTGAAAACGTGAGGCCGAGTTTTTCTGGTCTAACAAACACCAGATTGATTAAATTGGCCTTTTTTTCACCAAAATTATAACACTGGACAATAATGCCTTTTGGCGGTATTAATTACAAGAACACTGCTGCTAATTGGACACCAGATTTTTTATAATGCTAGTTTTGGTACATAGATCCCCACACAGGGAAATATAATTGCTTTTTAGAGGAGTGAAAACGTGAGGCCTAGTTTTTCTGGTCTAACAAACACCAGATTGATTAAATTGGTCTTTTTTTCACCAAAATTACAACACTGGACAATAATGCCTTTTGGCGGTATTAATTACAAGAACACTGCTGCTAATTGGACACCAGATTTTTTATAATGCTAGTTTTGGTACATAGATATAATGCCTTTTGGCGGTATTAATTACAAGAGGACTGCTGGTATTTCAGAACACCGGAATTGTTAAAATGCTAGTTTTGCTAGATAAATTTCCCACACTGGGAGAAATATTGCCTAAGCCTTTTTACAGTATTAATTACAACAGGAGTGCTTCTTTTGGTCTAACACCAGAATAATTTAATTATTACGGTGAAAGCTTTTTCTAATTTATATTTCTGGCACATAAAAAAAAATATATTTCTGGCTGACAGTATTGGACAAAGTAGTGGCACTGGCTAGCCTAGCTGGAACAGCACATTCATGGGATTTGCTATCCAAGTGGGTTACTTTCAGTTTCACCACTGATATATTAAATATCTTTGCAGTTAGTATGGGTGACACAAGCACAGCCAAACCCCTGATGTATTATATCTATGAAAAATCGACTATTACATTAGATTAATGGACGTTGTGGCAGCTTTTGCTGTAGCACCACAAGTCCCAAAATGGCCGCCGCCTATCAGCCAAGTAACATGTGCCAGAAAACAGTCTGCCCAGCCAGAAAAAAAATTGACTTTGACTGAGAAGCTGAATCGCTGTTGTTCTGATTCACAGGTGTAGATTTTTAACTTCTTTGGAGCTTTGTTTTACACTCTGTGGCAGCAAGTGCTGGCGCACCACAAGTCCCAAAATGGCCACCGCCGGTCAGCCCAGTTACATGTGCCAGTAAAAATCGCTCTGGCCAGTCTCAACAAAATAGTGACTTTCAGTGAACAGCTCAGCTGAGTTGTTCTGATGCACAGGTGTAGAAAGGTAGATCACTTCTTTATCCCTGCCTATCTCGCCTCACAGAAGCTGCATCCTCTCCCTACACTAGTCAGAGCAGTGTGACGTGCGGCGCTACGTGACTCCAGCTTAAATAGAGGCTGGGTCACATGCTGCACTTGGCCAATCACAGCCATGCCATTAGTAGGCATGGCTGTGATGGGCTCTTAGGGCAAGAAGTAAAACGCTAGCTGATTGGCTGCTGTGCAGCCCTTCAAAAAGCGGGAAGTAATCGACGAACACCGGACCCGAACCCAAACTTTTTTGAAAATGTCCGGGTTCGGGTCCGTGTCACGGACACCCCAAAATTCGGTACGGACCCGAACGATTCTCGAACTGTTCGCTCAACACTACTTATTAGTCGTTGTATGGTGAAGGGCGACAATTACAGCCCTTTTGTATTAGTGGAAAAAGAAAAAAAATATTTGTTGCTCAGCGGTGCAGTTATCTGTTTTAAAGCCCTTTGTTGTGTGTATTAGTGGAAAAAGGAAAAAAAATATTTGCCGCTCAGCGGTGCAGTTATCTGTTTTAAAGCCCTTTTTTGCGTGTACAGTATTAGTGGGGAAAAAAAATTGCTGTTCAGCAGTGCAGTGATATATTCGGAAGCCCTGTATGCCATGTATTAGTGGTGAAATAAAAATATATTCGCCGTCCAGTGTTGCACTTATCTGTTGAAAAGCCTATTGTGTAAAAGTAGAAAGAAATTATGGCCTAATCGCCATTCTGCAGTACAGTGATATATTCTGAATAGAGTTGAGCAAACCCGAACTGTATAGTTCGGGTTCGTACCGAATTTTTGGTAGTTTGGGACACGGACCCGAACCCGAACATTTTCAAAAAGTTTGGGTTTGGGTCCGTTGTTCGCGATTTCTTCCTGCTTTCTGAAGGGCTGCACAGCAGCCAATCAGCAACTGTTTTACTTCTTGCCCTAAGAAGCCATTACAGCCATGCCTACTAATTGCATGGCTGTGATTGACTAAGTGCAGCATGTGACCCAGCCTCTTTATAAGCTGGGGTCACGTACTGTCGCATGTCACTCTGCTGATTTGAGCTTAGGGAGAGGATGTTGGTGCTGCTGATCAGGGACAGAATAGGGCAGAAATCAGAAGAACCTGTGCTACTTTAATCCACAAGATACAGCAAATAGAGAGGGAGGGAGCTTCAGCAATCCAACATTTCTGTACCCAGCCACTGCAAGGGAAATCTTTTTTTGTAATCCATCTGTTACTGAGGTGGTGCTTGGCGTCCATATTAGCCACTGCAGTGTACCGCATGTGTGCCAGCCAGCCAGGGACATCAACCTAATTCTATTTTGTAGCTCAGTGAAGGAAAAAAAACTTTTTTTTCTGGCTGCTCAAGTCCCCTATATTGCGTTTTGTATGTTTAAGGGGTGACATAGTCCATTTGTCTAGTCTGTGCTCTGTGGTGCCACAGGGCACTTGTGTATACAATGCACTAAACCGTATATTCCATTTCAGCTATCAAATAGTGCATCAGTGTATTTTAGTTTAAAAAAAGTTGTCATCCTGAACCACCAAGCCTATTTTACACCACCAAAATATATATTTGACATGTTTGCGGTGAAATAGAGAATCCGTGTAATTTTGGGGGAAAAAAACTATTCCTTGTCCACAAAACAGTTCTGCATACACCGTCCGTCCGACAAAAATTTAAAATTTCCTGCGTGAAATAGTGCTTCTTTGTTTTTTATAGAAAAAAACCCTTATTCAAGGTCCACCAAACAGTCTGAAATACCCATTCCAACCACCAATTTTACATTGCTACTGTGAAATACAGCATAATTCATAAATACCGATTTCACATTACAGCTAAGAAATAGTGCATTATTCTTTTTTGCGGGAAAAAAGCAATATTCTTGCTTCACAAAGCAGTTGTACATACACAGTATAAATATCTAATTTAAATTTATAGCAGTAAAAAACTGCATTTTGGTGTTTTATTGAAAAAAGCTGTGTTTTAGGCCGAAAAAACTGTTGTGCATCCGTCGTTTAAATAATTATTTACAGTTTATAGCAGTTAAAAACTGCATTTGAGAATTTTGGTGATCAAATCCGTGTTCTGGGTCTCCAAATCTGGTGTCCATACATAGTATAAATATCTACTTTTAATGTACAGCAGTTAAAAACTGCATTTTGGGGTTTTATTGAAAATAGACGTGTTTTAGGCCAAAAAAACAGTTGTACATCCATCGTTTAAATAATTATTTCCAATATATAGCAGTTCAATACTGCATTTGTGAATTTTGGTGACCATATCTGTGTTCTGGGTCCCCAAATCTGGTGTCCATACACAGTCTAAATATTTCCTGTTAATGTACAGCAGTTAAAAACTGCATTTCGGGGTTTTATTAAAAAAAGCCGTGTTTTAGTCCGAAAAAACTGTTGTGCATCCGGCGTATGAATAATTAATTTCAATTTACAGCAGTGAAATACTAATTTTTGTATTTTATTACAAAAATACTTGTTCTTGTTCCACAAACCACTTGTGCATATGGCGTACTCCCAAATACTTTTACATTTCTGCATAGAAATTGAGAATCAGTATATTTTGGGCACAAAAACATTATTCTGGGTCCACAGAGCATTTTTATGACATGGGCACTGCCTTAGCGAACTCAGTTGTCGACTAGTGGCAGGTAAATTGACACCGAGAGAGACCAATCTTTCAGCTTGGTGGGTGAACGCAAATAATGAGGAGAACATCAAATAAGGGACGTGGGCATGGTCGTGGTGGTGTTGGTGGAGCTCCTGTTGCTGGGAGAGGACATGTGCGTTCAGCGCCAACTACCGCTCCAAGTCAAACACCTTCCTCTGGTGCGAGTAGGCGACAGAATCTGCAGCGTTATTTGATAAGCCCAAATGCCGCTCTACATATGGTGAAGCCAGAACATGTACAGGCGATAGTAGATTGGGTGGCTGACAGTGCCTCCAGTTCCTTCACAGTATCTAACACCCAGTCCTCTGCAGAAAGCTGAGAGTTGGCACCTGCAGCCCATGCCCATCAGTCTACCACCTCAGCCCCTTGCAAATCAGACAAACAGTCAGAGCCCCAAATAATGCAGGAAAGTCTCATGATTTTTGATGACTCTGTTGGCAGGGTTTCCCGGCCCATCCACCTAGCCCTGCCCCAGAAGAGGAAGACCTTGAATGCACTGATGCTCAACCACTTTTGTTGCAGGATGAGAACACAAGAATGCCGCCACAAAATGTCTCTGATGATGACGAAACACAGGAGCCAACTGCTGTGGCTTTCTGCATTGTGCAGACCGACGAGGAGAGCAGGGGTCATAAAGGGTGGAAGATGATGTGGGGATTATGAAGTCCTAGACCCAGACTGGACTAAAGGTCGTGCTAGAGAGGCGTGCAGTTTTGAGGAAGAGGCGGTGGTCGCACAGAAGCAACAGCACAGCAAAAGAGGGAGCAGGGTGCAAAAGCGGAGTGGCCGTTGCAGAGACAGTACGCCTGCTAGTGTCAACCGCACCCAGGCACCGAGCACACCAAGGCCTGCTCCAAGGAGTTCATTGGCGTGGCAGTTCTTCACACAATGTCCTGATGACAAGACACGAGTGGTTTGCAGGTTGTGCCATCAGAGCCTGAAGCGAGGCATAAACGTTCTTAACCACTTCAGCCCCCTAGCTTAAACACCCTTAATGACCAGGCCACTTTTACAATTCTGCACTACGCTATTTTCACCGTTTATTGCTTCGTCATGCAACTTACCACCCAAATGAATTTTACCTCCTTTTCTTCTCACTAAGGCCCCTTTCACACCTGCGTTCTTCTTTTCCGGCATAGAGATCCGTCGTCGGGTCTCTATGCCGGAAAAATCCTGATCAGGATCATCCCCATGCATTCTGAATGGAGAGAAATCCGTTCAGGATGCATCAGGATGACTTCAGTTCAGGACCGGAACGCTTTTTGGACGCAGCAAATACCGCAGCATGCTGCGCTTTTGTTCCGCCCAAAAATCTGGAACACTTGCAGCAAGGTCGGATCCGGAATTAATGCCCATTGAAAGGCATTAATCCGGATCCGACCTTAAGCTAAACGTCGTTTCGGCGCATTGCCGGATCCGACATTTAGCTTTTTCTGACTGGTTACCATGGCAGCCAGGATGCTAAAGTCCTGGTTACCATGGTAAAATGTAGCAGGGAGCGGGGAGCGGCATACTACATTCCGTGCAGCTCCGGGACGCTCCAGGATGACGCCAGGGCGCCCCAGTGCATGGATCACGTGATCGCATGGATCACGTGATCCATGCGCATGGGGCGCTCTGACGTCATTCAGAGCGCCCGGGAGCCGCACGGAATGTAAGTATGCCGCTCCCCGCTCTCGCTTACTATGGCAACCAGGACGCTAGTAGCGTCCTGGCTGCCATAGTAACCTGAAAGCAGCTCGAAGACTGATCAGGATCCTGATCAGTCTTCTAATGCTCAGGTGACTTGCGTTCTGACGGATCCGGCAGGACGGAAGTGCCTGCCGGATCCTCAGAACGCAAGTGTGAAAGGACCCTAATAGAGCTTTCATTTGGTGGTATTTCATTGTTGCTGACATTTTTACTTTTTTGCTATTAATAAAAATTTAACGACATTTTTGCAAAAAAATGAAATTTTCACTCCTAAAATGCCAGGACAGTATAAATACCCCACATGTGTCCCCATTTTAGAAAGAAGACACTCCAAGGTATTCCGTGAGAGGTATGGTGAGTTCATGCAAAATTTTATTTTTGTCACAAGTTAGTGGAATATGAGACTTTGTAAAAACAAAAATAAAAAAATAAAAATATCAATTTCCGCTAACTTGTGCAGTAAAAAAAAAAAATCGGTGAACTCGCCATGTTCCTCACGGAATAACTTGGGGTTTCTTCTTTCCAAAATGGGGTCACATGTGGGGTATTTATACTGTCCTGGCATTTTAGGGTCTCTAAAGCGTGAGAAGAAGTCTGGAATCTAAATGCGTAAAAATGCCCTGAAAAATCCTAAAGGTACTCATTGGAATTTGGGCCCCTTTGCGCATCTTGGCTGCAAAAAGTGTCACACATGTGGTATCGCCGTACTCAGGAGAAGTAGGGCAATGTGTTTTGGGTGTATTTTTACATATACTCATGCTGGTGTGAGAAATATCTCTGTAAATAACAACTTTTAATTTTTTTATACAAAGTTGTCAGTTTACAGAGATATTTCTCTCACCCAGCATTGGTATATGTAAAATATACCCCAAAACACATTGCCCTACTTCTTCTGAGTACGGAGATACCACATGAGTGACACGTTTTGCAGCTTAGGTGCGCAAAGGGGCGTAAAGTCCAATGAGTAAAACCTAAAGGTACCTAAGCTGCAAAAACGTGTCACTCATGTGGTATCTCCGTACTCAGAAGAAGTAGGGCAATGTGTTTTGGGGTGTATTTTTACATATACCCATGTTGAGTGAGAGAAATATCTCTGTAAATTGATAACTTTGAATAAAAAAATTTAAAAAGTTGTCGTTTACAGCGATATTTCTCACAGAAAGTATGGGTATATATAAAATACACCCCAAAACACATTGCCCTACTTCTCCTGAGTACGGCGTTACCAGATGTGTGCCACTTTTTGCAGCCAAGATGCGCAAAGGGCCCCAAATTCCCATGGGTACCTTTAGGATTTCACAGGACATTTTTACGCATTTGGATTCTCACGCTTTAGGACGCCTAAAATGCCAGGGCAGTATAAATACCTCACATGTGACCCCATTTTGGAAAGAAGACACCCCAAAGTATTCCGTGAGGGGCATGGCGAGTTCACAGAAAAATAGAAATTTTTGGCACAAGTTAGCGGAAATTGTTTTTTTTTTTTTACAATTTTTCATGAACTCACCATTCCCCTCACGGAATACCTTGGGGTGTCTTCTTTCTAAAATGGGGTCACTTGTGAGGTGTTTGCACTGCCCTGGCATTTGAGGGTCTCCGCAATCATTACAAGTATGGCCAGCATTAGGATTTTCTGCTATTTTTCTTATATTGAGCATACGTGTAATGAGATTTTTTTCCGTTCAGCCTCTGGGCTGAAAAAATAAAATTAACGGCACAGATTTTTTCATTCGCATCGATCAATGTGGATGAAAAATCTCTGCCAAAATCAGTGACTGCGGTGCGGTGGGCTGGGCGCCAACTACCTAACAAGTAGCTAACTAACTGGCGGTGATAAGGGACCCTTATGCCCCATTCACACGTCCGCAATTCTGTTTGCGGAACGGAATTGCAGACCCATTCATTTTTATGGGGACAGACTTTGTCCCGCTCAGATCCGGAATTGCGGATCCGCACTTCCGGGTCTGCACTTCCGTTCCTCAAAAATATAGATCATGTCCTATTCTTGTCCGCAATTGCAGACAAGAAAATGCATTTTCTATATAGTTTTGGCAATGTGCGGATCTGCAAAATGCGGAAAGCACATTGCCAGTGTCCGTGTTTTGCTGATCCGCGGATCCGTGGATCCGCAAAACACAGATGGACATGTGAATGGAGCCTTACATGGGGGTGATCAGTGACAGGGGGTGATCAGGAGTCTATATGGGGTGATCAGGGGTTAACAAGGGGTTAATAAGTGACAGGGCGCAGGGGGCGTGTAGTGTGGTGCTTAGAGCTACTTTACATAGCTACCAGGTAGCAAGTATATCAGACGCTGTTAACAAAACAGCGTCTGATATACCTCTTTGATGCGATTTATTTCGCATCTACAGCCTGCCAGCGATTGATCATCGCTGGCAGGCTGCAGTATAACTTGCGATCTTTGAGCTGCTGTGAACGCGCGCGTTAACAGCAAATTTAGCCTCTCGCGAAATGACTCGCCGGCGCGTCAAGGAGGTACTAACCTGCCGCCACCTGAATGCATCCCTGCGTTAGGTTGTCAGCAGGTGGATAACCTGAGCATAACCTGCATGACCAGGCATCTACATGCAAAGCATGAACTGCAGTGGAGTAAAAACCTTAAAAACAAAGAACTCTGTCATGCTCCTCCTGCTCCCTCTTCTGTTGCTGGCTCGGCCTCACCCTCCACCTCTGGCGTCACTGTGGCAACTGGCAACCAGCAAACAGAGGATGTTCCACCAACACCACAACATACGATACCATCACCAAGCATCTCCACCATGTCACACAGCAGCATTCAGCTGTCCATCTCCCAAACATTGGAGAGAAGGAGGAAATACCCACCCTCGAAGCGCTGGCCCTGAATGCCAGCATTTCAAAATTACTGGCATTTGAAATGCTGTCATTCCGTCTGGTGGAGAAGGACTGTTTCAAACAGCTGATGGCGGTGGCTGTCCACCAATAAGTTGTTCCCAGCCGCCACAAATTTTCCAGGTGAGCCGTCTCTTCCGAGCACAACCAAGTGGAGGATAAAATCAAGTGTGCGCTGTGCAACACCATCTGTGGCAAGGTCCACATAACCACAGATACATGGACTAGTAAGCACGGCCAGGGTCGCTATATCTCCCTAACTGCACACTGGGTAAACGTAGTGGCGGCTGGGCCCGGGCGGATAGCTTTTGGCGCATGTCCTTCCACCACCGAGGATCGCAGGGCATTATTCGTTGCCTCCTGTTTCTTCCTCCTCCTACTCCGCATCATCCTCTTCCTCCTTCTACTCCTCTTCTACCACCCCCACATCCTGTCATCAAAAGAAACTCACCTCCAACGTCAGCACAGCCTGGGGTAAAAGTCAGAAGGCGATTTTAAAACTCGTGTGTTTGGGTGACAAACCCCACACTGCACAGGAGCTTTGGAAGGGCATAGAACAGAAGACTGATGAGTGGTTGCAGACGGTGAGCCTCAAGCCCGGCCTGGTGGTGTGCGATAATGGGCGAAATCTCGTTGCAGCTCTAGGACTAGCCAGTTTGACACACATCCCTTGCCTGGCGCATGGGCTGAATCTGGTGGTGCAGAAGTTTCTTAAAAACTATCCAGACATGTCAGAGCTGCTGCTAAAAGTGCGGTCCTGTCTGCGCTGCAGCGTAACTCGGCCTTCCTACTCACCACCTCATATGCGGCATGCCCACCAGGTGGAACTCCACCTTACATATGCTGGAGAGACTGTGTGAGCAGCAGCGGGCGATAGTGGAGTTTTAGATGCAGTATGCACAGGACAGTCACTCTGCGGATCAGCAGCACTTCACCACCAGTGACTGGGCCTGCATGCGAGACCTGTGTACCGTGTTGCGGTCTTTGGATTACTCAACCAACATGGCCAGTGCTAATGACGGATGATGCCGTTGTTAGCATTACAATACCCCTTCTATGTCTCCTTGAAAAAATATTATGGCGATGATGGAAGACGATGCGGCACAGGAGGAGAAGGAAGAGGGGGCATTTCACAGGGTTTCAGGCAGGTCATACAGAAGTGGCTCAGAGGATGGGTTCCTGCACCAGCAGAGGCCAGGTACACATGTGGACAGCCAGGGCACACTTCTGGAGGATGAGGAGGAGGAGGATGAGTTAGAGGAGGAGGAACCGGTTTCACTGCAGGGTGGCAACCTATGCAGCTCTGGAGAGTTGCTGGGGGATACAGACACAGACGATACACCACCTACAAAGGACAGCTTATCGTTACCTCTGGGGAGCCTGGCACACATGAGCGACTACATGCTGCAGTGCCTGCGCAATAACAGCAGAGTTGCCCACATTTTAACTTGTGCTGACTGCTGGGTTGACACCCTGCTGGATCCCCGGTACAAGGACAACGTGCCCACTTTAATTCCCGCACTGGAGTGTGATAGGAAGATGCGCGACTATAAGCCCACGTGGGTAGACGCACCACTGAGGACATTCCCAACTATTCTATTCCGCAAATTCTATTAATCGCCTGCTGCTTTGGCGGGTGACATCAAGCCTCTTTCCTCTGTCTGGCTGCTGGGGCCTAAATACCTGAAAGTGGCCTTTTTCATTGCTGGGTGACATGAAGCCTGATTTTCTGCTGTGGGACCTCTCTCCTCTGTCTGGGTGCCAGGGGCCTACATTTCAGATAATCACTTGTTGCTTTGGTGGGTGACATTATCCTCTTTATACTGTCAAATGACCGCCCCATTGTCTGGTTGTCAGGGGCCTATATTTCATTTAATCGCTTGCTGCATTGGAGGGAGACATTAAACTCTTTTTACTGTTAAATGACCGCCCCATTATCTGGTATTCAGGGGCCAATATTTTGTTTAATCGCTTGCTGCATTGGTGGGAGACATTCAACTTTTTTACTGTCAAGTGACCTCCCCATTGTATGGTTGTCAGCGGTCTACATTTTGTTTCATCGCCTGCTGTATTGGTGGGAGACATTAATTTCTTTTTACTGTCAAATGACCGCTCCATTGTCTGGTTGTCATGTGTCTATATTTCGCAGCGCTCAGCTCATAGCCTGGGAGGTTTTCTTCTCCCAGGCTATGAGCTGAGCGCTGAGGCTGGTCAGCGCTACAGCCTGGGAGAAGGAGACGCCCAGGAGAACAAGGGCAGGCTCCTCCCAGTTGAGACGCAGAGCTGAAGTCACCGGAGGACATACCGGGAGAACAGAGCGGCGCCCAGGGATAATAGTAAGTGCAGGGAGATCCCTGGGCGCCGCTCTCCATGTATGTATACTTAGTTTAGATTTGTTAGGGGATGAAAGGTCCTCTTTAAATTCTTTTTACTGTTAAATGACCGCCCCATTGTCTGGTTGTCAGGGGACTATATTTCGTTTATTCGCTTGCTGTATTGGTGGAAGACATTAAACTCTTCATGCTGTCAAATGACCTCCCCATTGTCTGGTTGTCAGGGGCCTATATTTTGTTTCATCTCCTGCTTTTTTGGTGGTAGACATTAACCTCTTTTTACTGTCAAATGACCTCCTCTGTCTGGGTGTCAGAGGCCTACATAAATGATAATGGCCTGTTCCATTGCAGGTTGACCTCAGGCCTGTGTTGCTGTTTCGGGACTGCTCTCCTCTTTGCGGGTGCCATGGTCCTGAATTAGTGAATTAGGTCCGTGGCACTACTGGGTGAAATCAATACTGTTTTGGCATGATCATAACTCTCCTCTTTGTGGGTGCCATGGGCCTGAATGTTTGAATGTTTGAATTTGGCCTGTGGTCCTGCAGGCAGAGATGATTCCTTCTTGGCTGTGATGACAATTTAAATTCCCATGTATGGTTGCTATTGGCCTGAGTCTGTGAGTGAGGCCTGTAACACTGCTGGCAGACATGAATCCTTCTTCGCTGTGATGTGAACTTTAACTCCCATGTATGGTTGTCATGGCCCTTAGTCTGTCAATGAGGCTTGTGGCACTGCAGGCAGACATGAATCCTTTTTGGCTGTGATGAGAACTTCAACTCCCATAGCATTCCCACCTGATGCCACCACAACCTCCTATTCCACCTCCTCCTCCAAGTTGCCAATTGATATTTGTTAATTTTTATTTATTTTATTTTAAGTCATTTCTCTATATTTGCAGGGGATTTGCCTACATTTTGATGCCTTTTGCAGCCCTCTAGCCCTTTCCAGGGCTATGTTACAGCCTTTTTAGTGCTCAAAAGTTCGGGTCCCCATTGACTTCAATGGGGTTCGTGGTCAGGTTCGGGTCAAGTTCGGATCCCGAATACGAACATTTTCGTGAAGTTCGGCCGAACTTCTCGAACCGTAACATCCAGGTGTCCGCTCAACTCTAATTCTGAAGCCCAGTTTGCATGTATTAGTGGCGAAAAAAAACTATATTCTGCGTGCAGTGTAAAATTAGAAAAAAATATGGGCCTAATTGACGTCTGCGGTGCAGTGATATATTCTGAATCCCTTTTTGCAGTGTATTAGTGGCGAAATAAAAATATATTGGCCGTCCAGCGTTGTACTTCTCTGTTGAAAATCCTGTTGTGTTAAAGTAGAACAAAATTTGGGCCTAATTGACGTTCTGCGTTGCAGTGATATATTGTGAAGCACAGCTTGCCATGTATTAGTGGCGAAATAAAAATATATTCGTCATCCAGCGTTGCATATATCTGTTGAAAAGCCTGTTGTGTTAAAGTAGAAAAAAATGTAGGCCTAATTAATGTTCTGCGGTGCATTGATATATTGTGAAGCCCAGCTTGCCATGTATTAGTGGCGAAATAAAAATATGTTCGCCGTCCAGCGTTGCATATATCTGTTGAAAAGCCTGTTGTGTGAAAGTAAAAAAAAATGTGTGCCTAGTTGACGTTCTGCGGTGCAGTGATATATTCTGAAGCCCTGTTTGCCGTGTATTAGTGGAAAAATAAAAAATATTTAATCTAACATTAGATTATTTGATCTAACAGAATGTCATACAGAGAAGTGCCCGGCCCTGCACAGGGGAGTGGCAGAGGCGTAAATGTTGCAGCGAGAGGCCTGAGCTCCCGGTGTCATCTAGCGGTCGTATCTTGACTAGCAACCCAGCGATTCTTGAATGGTTGACTTGGTCATCCACTTCATCGCAAGTGACATCAGACACCCCCAGCCAAGAGTCGGAGCCCTGTGCCTTCACCTGTCCCCAACCTGCCTCTGTCCCTTTCTGTACACTCAGCCAGAGAAGTATTATATGCTGTGTGCTCGGCTCCACTTTTCAGAGAGGACGAGCTACTAGAGGAAAGTCAGCAACTACTGCCCAGTCAGAATCTGGAATGGACATCTGCCACTTCCACCACTAGGCGGGAAAGTACTGATGAGGAGAGTGGCGTGAGAGTTGGTGTTGCTCACCTAGAGACAGTTGAGGAGGACATCAGTGACGTGCAGACAGTACTTAATGATGATGATAATGTAGCTGATCCCACTTTGGAGCCGGGTGACGAAGGGGCTTCATAATCATCGGGAGAAGAGGGTGGCAGCTTGCCCGTGAGGCAGCGGCAGAGCCAGCAAGTCCCTAGCATGGCCGGGAGTCAGCAGTGTGGCAGCAGTGGGAGGTCAGGAGTGAAATGTGCCCGGGTAGACCATCCGCTTAGCATGAGCCTACCTGCCCAGGAAGTAGTGGTGCTTGGGTTCACGGAGGCAGCGGCGGTAGCAGTCAGTCAGTGCGGAGTGTTGGGGATAAAATCACCTACACGGCGGTGTGGCAGTTTTTGGAGCATCACCATAAAGTGGCCTGGGAGAACCATGGTCTCGATGTGGTGGTCCAGCCTGCTGCAGCAACCACTGCATCACCCAGTGGCATGCACCCGGTTTCAGGCAATCAAGGCTCCACCACCTCAGGCGAAGGGAGCTGTCTGTTCTTCCCATCGTCTGCTGGTCCTTATGTCCTCATCCTACTCCTCATTAGTCGTTCCGTCAGCAATCAATCACTGAAGCGATAGCCAAGAGACAACAGTATGCGTGCATTCATCCATCGGCGCAAAAGCTGAATGTGCTCCTGTCCAAGTTGCTAGTGCTGCAGTCCCTCCCTTTCTAAGTGGTGGACTCTGCACCAGAGAACTGATGGCTTGTGCCGAGCGCAGGTGGAGAGTCCAATGCCATAATTTCTAGTGATGAGCGAGAATGCTCAGCCGAATATCTGTTCGGCTCGAGCATTGGTCTTGAGCGCGAATATTCGAATTGCGAATTTTTATCGCGAATATCGCAACTTTGATATTTTCGCGAATATTGCGAATATATCGCTATATATTCGCAATTTTGAATATTCATTTTTTTTTTTTTTTTTGTTGTTAATTCTTGTTGCTCTCTGGTTGTCTTCCCACTTCCCAAAAGCTGTTCTTACCTGTCCGGAGGATTCCTGGCTCCCTGCCCGCTTCAGTCAATGCCCGTTGCCGCTTCTGCCGACTTCTCGTGTGCATGGAGCGTCCCCATCCCTATGGGAACGCCTCCATGCTAAAATGTACTGTCGGATGTGAGAATCATGATCTCACAAATTTGACTAAGTTGTAATCGCAATGCGATTAATATAACCTGAATTATTTGCATTGCAATATTCGCTCTATTATAGCAATACAACCATTAGGAACTTAGCTCTAAGATCAATTCACAATGCGAGTATATGTTCGCCTCGCGAATGAAACTTAGAGCTAGCTGAGTTCCTAATAGTGGTATTGCTAGAATATAACGAAGATTGAGAATATAGTGCTATATTCGTGAATTCGAGATATTCTCAATCTTCGTTCTATTCCAGCAATACAACCATTAGGAACTCAGCTCTAAGTTTCATTCGCGAGGCGAACATATACCGCATTGCGAATTGATCTTAGAGCTAAGTTCCCAATGGTTGTATTGCTAGAATAGAACGAAGATTGAGAATATCTCGAATTCACGAATATAGCACTATATTCTCAATCTTCGTTATATTCTAGCAATACCAACTATTAGGAACTCAGCTAGCTCTAAGTTTCATTCGCGAGGCTGAACATATACTCGGATTGCGAATTGATCTTAGAGCTAAGTTCCTAGTGGCTGTATTGTTAGAATATAACTAAGATTGAGAATATAGTGCTATATTCGTGTGATATTCGTTATCTTTGTCAATTCTAGCAATACAAGTTAACCATTAGGAACTCAGATCTAAGTTTCATTCGCGACGCGAATATAAATTTGCGTAAAATTCGCAATATATAAAATAATCACGAATATTCGATTTCGACGAATATATGACGAATATTCAATCGAATATTCGCGAAATATCGCGAAATAGAATATGGCACCTCCCGCTCATCACTATCGAGCATCGCAATGCTCGAGTCTCTGCCCCGCACATTTAGTGTGGTTTAAGCAACCAATAAAAGGTGCATGTAAGTACTGCCCTCACTGTAATAACAGTAGCCATGTTGGCTGCTGGCATTACAGTTATTGGCTGGCCGAAAAACGCGTCATCGGGTACTATATAGCACCCGATGACGCATGTTCGGCTCAGACGTAGAAAGGGAGAGCAGACCTTAGGAAGGGAAAGACAGTGTAGGGAGCGATTTTCACAGTTTTTATTCCTGAGAATGCTTTTCCAAGACCCAAAAGTCCTTTTAAGGACTAGTGTGTGTGTGTGTGTGTGTGTTAGTGTGTGTGTGTCTGTGGTTTAGAGAAGCAATCTATTTACCTCATGCAGTCTCAGGGACAGTGATTCGGAAGGGACAGATAGTGCCGGGAGAGACATTTGCTGTTTTTACAACCAAAAGCTTTTCAGAGACCCCGAAGTCCTTTTTAAGGACTACTGCGTGTTTTTAACAGCAGTAAGATATTTTTCTTTATACCTATCAGTGACATATACTGTACATCATCCGCAGACTGTGTCTTTAATAATCTGGGCCACATCTAGTGTCCATATTTGGTGGTGTTCTGTAACCAATAGTGTAGAACATCTGCAAACAGTGTCTGTATTACAAATTCCAATAATCTGGGCCACCTCTGGTGTCCATAATCTGTGGTGTTCTATAATCAATAGTGTAGAACATCTGCAAACAGTGTCTGTATTACAGATTCCAATAATCTGTGGCACATCTAGTGTCCATAATCTGTGGTGTTCTGTAACCAATAGTGTAGAACATCTGCAGACAGTGTCTGTATTACAAATTCCAATAATCTGTGCCACATCTGGTGTCCATAATATGTGGTGTTCTGTAACCAATAGTGTAGAACATCTGCAGACAGTGCCTGTATTACAAATTCCAAAATCTGCGCCACATCTAGTGTCCATAATCTGTGGTGTTTTGTAACCAATAGTGTAGAACATCTGCAAACAGTGCCTGTATTACAAATTCCAATAATCTGGGCCTAATATAGTGTGCATGTCCTGTGGGTTTCTGTGCCATGTTCTGTCCTGCATCCGAAAACTGTGTCTTTAGCAGACAGTAAAACAATCTGCGCCACATCTAGTGACAAAACCATTAATATTAAAAAGGCGAGCACTAAGGGACGGGAAGTGCGCTTGATGCTGATGGTGCATGCAGAGGCCGTGGCCCTGGGCGCAATGAAACTGGGCCTGCTGCTAGTGCACCAGAAAAAAACATCCACCGTACCGAACTTCATGTCCAATTTAGCTTGGCAGCGCAGGACAGCATTGTCCAAGTTGGACCAGTGCGAACAGTTGGTCAGTTGGATTGCTGAAGATAAAGCATCCAGTCAGTTAAGCACCACCCTCTCGTCCAGTCTCTGTAGCCAAGAATCTGGTCAACCAAATCCTCACTCTGATCATCCTTCCTCCCACCATGGAGAGGCTTACAAAACGAGTGATCCCACACTCGGATATAGTGATGAGCGGCAGGGGCAATATTCGAATTCACGATATTTCACGAATATTTGGGCGAATATTCGCCATATATTCGAAAATTTGCAAATTCATAATCTCCAGACATTATTTTCTTGTTTGCGAAAATTGTATTAAAAATTTGCATATATTAGCATAAAAATTCACATAAATTAGCATAAAAATTCACATAAACTGGCATTTAAAAGATACCTTAATTTTTTAAGCGATTTTCGCAAACAAGAAAATAATGACATTACTTTCTTGCTTGCGAAAATTTGCATATAAAAATTTGTATAAAACGAATATTCGCAATTGCGAATATATTTTGCAATATTTTTGCGAATTCTCAAAGTGCTGATATTCGAGATTAAAATTCGCAATTCGAAAATTCGTGATCAACACTAATTGTGAGGTGGGAGAATGGAACCAAGGTTTGAGAGGAAGGAGATACAAAGGGTGAATGAAAGTGAGAATGGATGGGGATGCAGGAATGGATGGGAGTAATAGTGACAAAGTGGAGGAAGGGTGTTGTTCAGAGACAAAATGGGTGTAGGGAATGGAGGAGGGATGAATGCATATTGGCGCATTGATATAAATGAATAAATGGAAAAAATACAAATAAATAGATAAATAAAAATTATAAAAATATATATATGGAAAAATATATGTATAAGAAATATATTTGAAATATATATTTACAAAAAAAAAAATAATAAATATTTAATATACTGTATAATAATTTAATAAATATGGAAAATTAAGTGTGGAATGTCATAAAAAATGGAAAATTGTGGGGCCAAGGAAATGAAATACCCGGGGGAGAAAATAGTGTGAGGGGTGGGGGGGTGGTGCTGGGGGAGATTTCTGAATCAAAAACATTTGCTTTCCAAGGCTTCACTTCTATGCGGTTCAAGTGTACGTAGTTTAAATATCAAAAACATTTCTCTTCTCTGGAGCATTCTATATTTGTCTGAGCAGTTAGTATCAACCTGTTTGATTGGAGTAATCATCAGCTTTGTGGCGTCTTTATTATGAACAGTAAAAAAATGTCGTGGCACGCTCTGTTTCCAGTAGCCTTTCATGATATTTGACCTGTGTTTGTTAAGGAGTTCTCTGAGTGTTTGTATTGTGCGGCCTACATATTGTAGTCCGCACTCACATTCCAAGAGGTAAACTATATATGATGAGGAACAATTTAAAAAACTTTTGATGTGGAACTCTTCCCCTGTGATGTTGCTCCTGTACATTTTTGTTCGGTGAGATATGTTGTTGCAGCACTTGCACAAAGTGTGATTGCATTTATAGCTGCCTGCATTATCGGAGCGCCCATTAATTTCTCTCGTATTCTCTTTTTGTTTCAACTTACTGGGGGCAAGTATGTTTTTTAAGGTTCTCGCTTCCTTGAATGTAATCCGTGGTTTTTGTGGATTATGTCTGAGGTAGGGATCGTTTTTCAGAATATGCCAGTGTGTGGTTAGAATATTCCTTAGCTTAGCATGATTTGGATTGTAGGTGGTGATGAGAGAGGGTCTGTATTTCTTTGACTCTTCTGATCCTTCTAGTTTAGTTTTGGTCTTGAGACATTTGCTTTGGGTTAGGTTCTTTGCACGCTCATAAGCTTCCTTTATTATCCCGTTCGGGTATTTTTTGTTTTGAAATCTTGACTTTAATATTTCACTTTGTATTGTGAAATCAACTGTTGTCGAGCAGTTTCGCGTATCCTTTTTAACTGACTATACGGTATATTCCTTTTCCACTTCTTATAATGTGCGCTTCTGAAGTCGAGGTAATTGTTACCATCCACCTTTTTGAAAAATGTTTTGGTTAGGATTAGTGTTGAGCGAACAGTTCGAGAATAGTTCGGGTTCGTACCGAATTTTGGGGTGTCCGGGACTCGGACCCGAACCCGGACATTTTCAAGAAAGTTCGGGTTCGGGTTCGGTGTTCGTCGATTACTTCCCGCTTTCTGAAGGGCTGCACAGCAGCCAATCAGCTAGCGTTTACTTCTGCCCTAAGAGCTCATCATAGCCATGCCTACTAATGGCATGGCTGTGATTGGCCAAGTGCAGCATGTGACCCAGCCTCTATTTAAGCTGGAGTCACGTGAGCGCCGCACGTCACACTGCTCTGATTAGTGTAGGGAGAGGACGCAGCTTCTGTCAGGGCGAGACTAGGCAGGTTAAAGTCAGCAACAGCACCTAATGAACGGATCAATTTACAGCTGAGAATCATTGAACTTCTGCTAGTTACTTGCTCGCTGCCACCAAGTCCATCAATCCATCAATACTAGTTTTTTTTATTGCTATATCCTACATCAGGGGCTTGGCTGTGCTAATTGTCACCCCTAGAAACTCAGGATAGCAATTTCTATATTTTATTAAGGGGTTAAATACAATTGCCCAAATACCAATCCCTAAATCTGGTGTTCCAGCTTTGGTTAGACAAGTATAATACTGTCTGCTGTCTGGCAAAGGATAGATTATTTTCTGGGGTTAAATTCAATTGCCAAAATAGCAATACCATAAATCAGTGGTTTCAGCTGTGGCTGGCAAAATAGAATAGTGTCCGAGGTAACGCACACACGTACAGACGCACGTACACGATTCTTGAATAGTTGTATTATCGCGATAATAAAACTAACAGTGTAAAGTTGACTGTATTGCTCTAAGTTATATTGCGTGTACGAATGTAACTTCTATTACAGCACACCAATACTAAAACTGACTAAGAGACAGCTTTAAGTTCTATTCGAACGCGATTGCAACTTTGGAACTTAAAGTGATGTACGATTTTAAAAGTTGCGTACTAAAAGTTGGAATCGCAATGCGATTCTTATGTATTTACTTATCGCATTGACGTTACAACTTTGAGCTACCGATCACCATGGGAACACCTCCTCCAGTAGAATGTACTGTTGGATGTGAGAATTAAGTTGAAATCGCAATGCGATTATTATATCTGCTTAATCGCAGCTGTTCAGCTTAGCATTGCTAAATAATTCCATCCATATTCGCTAACTTACTGACTCAGTAAGTTAACGATATGGATGGAATTATTTAGCAATGCTAAGTTGAAACGCAATGCGATTAAGCAAATATATAAGAATCGCATTGCGATTTCAACTTAATTCTCAGATCCGACAGTACATTCTACTGGAGGAGGCGTTCCCATGGTGATCGTTAGCTCAAAGTTGTAATCGCAATGCGTTTATTGCGGTATATTATCCCTCTGGGTGTCTTTTACAGCCTTTTTAGTGCCCAAAAGTTCGGGTCCCCATTGACTTCTATGGGGTTCGGGTTCGGGATGAAGTTCGGGTTGAGTTCGGATCACGAACCCGGACATTTTCCGGAAGTTCGGCCGAACCTCTCGAACCCGAACATCCAGGTGTTCGCTCATCTCTAGTTAGGATGGTTCCATCGTCAGTATATAGCAAGAGATCTAAATATTCTATTGTTTTTATTGAGCTGTTTACTGTAAAACTCAGGTTCATTTGAATTCAGGTATGACGTAAAGGCCTCGGCTTCCTCATTGTTGCCCTTCCAGATAATGATCAGGTCATCGATATAGCGTTTATAGAACACTATCTTGTCACTCCATTCATGTTGGTTATAGATAAATTCCTCCTCAAAACGACCCATATAGAGGTTAGCAAAACTCAGCGCGAAACGCGCACTCCATCGCGATTCCTTTCCGCTGTTTGTAGATCTTATTTTCAAACATAAACACATTATCTGTCAGGAAAAACCTGATTGCTTCACTGATGAAGATCCTATGTTTGGGGAACAGTTGTTTATCGGTGTTTAGATAATAGTTGGATGCATTAATCCCCGCCTCATGTGGGATGTTTGAATAAAGGTAGGCGACGTCCAATGTCACCCAGCAGTATGTGGTGTCCCAATTGATGTCCTTAAGTAGTGTGATGAGTTGGGAAGAATCCCTTAGGTGAGATCGCAGGTTGGTAGCATGTTTCTGTAAGAAGATATTCACATAGTGTGAGAGGTTACTTGTCAGTGAGTTAATCCCCGAAATTATTGGTCTCCCCGAGGGATTCTTTGTGTCTTTATGTAAAAAGTCACCATGGTTGGAAAGTTAATGATTATAAATTCTCTCTCCTTTTTGTTTAAGACGTGGTCGTCTTCTGCCTGTTTTAGTAATACTTCCAATGCTTTAGCATCTTCTGTAAGGGGATTGTTAGAGAGGAGTTCATAGTATGATAGATCTCCTAGGATGTTTTGTGCTTCCAGGGTATAGTCTTCTCTCTTTTGTATAACAATTCCACCCCCTTTATCTGTGCTTCTGATGACCAGTTTTTTATCATCACTTAGTTCTTTTAGCGCTTTTTGGATCTGATTTTCATGTTATGGTTAATGGTCCTGATCTCGTTTAAGACTAGAGAAAAAACGTGTCTACATGGTCTACATCATCATTCCCATTGTTTTTAGTGGTCTGTTTTGCTTTGATGGCAAAATGTCTTTGTAGTGTGATATTTCTAATGAAACTGTTTAGGTCGACTAAAAGCTGGAACTCATTAAACTTCTCCACTGGATAAAAGGAGAGCCCTTTCTCTAGTAGTGTCAACTGTGCAGTGGTTAAATTTCATTTTAACATATTATTATTATTATTATTATATATATTTTTTTTTATTTGTATTTGTATTTTTTGGATATTTCCTATGCACACTATCAATGAATTACGCACACTTCTATTGTTCCACGGCTCCCTTTTTCAGTGCCACTGATGAACTATTTTTAACTATTTTTATCTATTTTTATCTATTTTTTATCTATGTGTTTAAGCTAATTTTTAAAGCCATCCTTTATACATCCATTTAAACATATACGTTTATATCCACGATCCCTCCCGTATAATATTACATATACATTTTAGATCCATTTACGTAACCAATTAACTATGTGTTCCATCGTCCATTTATTTATTTATTTATTTATTAGCAATGATTGAGATTTCCTTTCATTTATACAAAGATAGTTGGATCCAGCTTTCGATAAAACTTCACTCTTATTTCTTTACGGTAAAATCCAGTACAGACATGGCACAGAGTACAGTTAATCCAGTCTATGCGTTCGGACCCTCCTTCTGTTTAGGTCCTTACTCATGTCATGTCATTACCACCTTGCTTCTGATCGCTCATAAGAAATGAAAAATGAGACACACAACGGATCCTGTCTGTGTAGCAGCTGTAAGGACTGTATGGTTCCATCAGAATTGGCTTATGATTTGGTAGCCAAAAACAGGAGTGGGTGCAAAAACAGAAGACATGCAAATTTTACCTTCACGTGTCATCTCTGTTTTAGATCCACTCCTGTTTTTTTGGCATTTACAATACTCATGGATTACTGGGCAAATGATGACCGAGTGAAGGCATATGCTCCCTAGATAGGATACGTTCTTTGTGGGTTATTGTTCTGAAGGATCGGAGGAAGGGCAAATTAATCAGTGACGTCAACACAAACTTACTGCTGACACCCTCTCCACTCTGACGGGGGCTCCACCTGTATAAGCGTTTAATAGAACAGGTTTTGTAGACATCTATGTGGAATCAGCTGATGAGGGTGTAAAAGGAGTGTGCTTCTTCATGACACTAAAATGGACCTGTAAGGCTGAGTTCATACTTATTTTGGTTAGTTTTGGCGAATTTAAGTATACTTTCTTATACTTTTAATCAATTTTGGTTCAATTTAATATTAAATATTTAATGAATTTACTAATAAACATTACATGTTGCCTAAGACAGGAGAGTTATAGTCAAGATTGCTGCAAGTGCGGTAATGGCTGTTCATCGACCAAAATACTTCTGGGGGCAACCTGCCTGGCATGAACAGGACTCCAGTAGCTACAGACAATGAAAAGACAAAGGTTCAAGATAGCTTGGAGTCCGGAAGAGTCACAAAGTTAGTCAAGATTCAAACCACCAACCAGGCCCCTGTCTCATTGTCCGCTGAAAACATCAAGGGCTCCCAGTCATCATGTAAATTAAAAGGAGGGCAAAATAAATTTAATTAATTTAATTATAAAATATTTAATAAAGTTACTAGAAACATTTCAGTTTTGCCTACTTTAGGAGAGAATTGGCCAGTCTTCTGTGTATTCAAGGACGTGGTGTTGCTATGGAGAAAGCATACCAAGAAAACAATTCCTCTCCACCTGGAGACGAATCCTGTCAAGATTCATGCAAGTGTGGTATTGGCTGCTTATCGACCAAGATACTTCTGGGGGCAAACTGCCTGGCATGAACAGGCCTCCAGTAGCTACAGGCAATGAGAAGACAAAGGTTCAAGATAGCTTGGAGCACAGAAGAGTCGCAAAGTTAGTCAAGATTCAAACCACCAACCATGCCCCTGTCTCATCGTCCGGGTTCCCAGTCATTATGGAAATCAAAAGGAGGGCACCCTGTGGTGCACGGAGATGGGAAGGGCCTTTGAACTCCCCTGCACTATACAGACGTCTCAGAAATGATCCGCCATTCCCGACAGCTGCTCCTTGTAAGGTCATGGAGCGTCCCGTTCCTCCAGCATCTATTCGCCCGCTGAAGGATTATTTTGAAAGTGTGTAGAAGCCGACACTGGGTCATCACGCTGCAGATTTATCATGGAGACACTGGATTTTACAATATTAAATTATTATTTTGTGCATTAGCAATACTGATCGATTATTGAGCAAATGCTGACCGAGTGAAGGCGTATGCTCCCCAAACAGGATCCGTTTTTTATGGGTGATTGTTCTGACAGATCAGAGGAAGGGCAAAATACTTGAGTTATTTGGTCAGTTTTGGCCCCGTGACTGCCCAAATAAGTGAAGTGTACAGTGATTCTAATAGTGACGCCTGTCATCTGCATGTCATACTGAATCACAGTATTATTTCACTACCCCAGCACACTTACTATGCGTGCTACTGCAAGGCACAGTGTTCTACACCCATATAAAGGCTCTACGCAGCCCGGAAATAGCCTTTTAATGCAATTTGTTGCAAATTAATTTGGATCGAAGCAAATTTTTCCGTAAAATTTGTCGAACCAACCGAATCTAATTTTTGAGAAATTCGCTCATCATCTCTAATTATTAAACTCCAGAAATACATCCAGGCCCCTCTTGAACTCTTTCAGTGAACTCACCATCACCACCTCCTCGGGCAGAGAGTTCCATAGTCTCACTGTCTTTCCGTAAAGAATCCTCTTCTATGTTTGTGTAGAAACCTTCTTTCCGCCAGACACAGAGGATGTCACCTTGTCACAGTCACAGTCCTGGGAATAAATAGATGATGGGAGAGATCTCTGTACTGACCCCTGATATATTTATACACAGTTATTAGATCTCCCCTTGTCTTTTTTTTAAAGTAAATAACCCTAATATTGATAATATGTCAGGGTACTGTAGTCCCCCATTCCAAATTAGTAAAAAGGAAAAACATTTCACGTGGACATAATTGTTTAGACCCTTTACTATGGCACTTGAAATTTAGCTCTAGGGACCTCCCATTTCTCTAAATCATTTTTAGAAATGCCTTTGTAAAAGTGGTGGTGACCAATAACCAAATGGTCACTCTGGCTGAGCTCCAAAGATCCCATGTGTAGATGGGAAAACTTTCAGAAGGTTACCCATCATTGCAGCACTACACTAAGATTTGTTTTATGGCAGAGTAGCCACAAATAAATAAGTATTTACAGTTGTGTTCAAAATTATTCAACCCCCAATGCTGTAAAGGGTTTTAGGGAATTTAGTGTACATTTGTAATTGTGTTCAGAATGAAATCTTACAAGGACTTTTTAAAGAACCAAATGCAACTAAAATGACATCAATTGTTTTTGTAATACAGTATTAAATGTTTTTTTGTGATTTATTCATTGACACAATTATTCAACCTTGCTGTGGTGTCCGAGCTTAAGACATATCCTCCTAGTAGGATATGTCGAACTAACCCCTCAATTTTATCAGTGTGAGGGTTTAGTATTGCCGCAGAGTGCACCTGCTTTTGCTATGGTTATGATTTTGATTGTTCTCCACATCCACATTATCGCTATCGTATGTAGGATGGTTATTGTGGTACTTGTAGTCCGTTGATGGCATCTTCCATTGTATGCATTTTTTGCTGTTGATTGCCCCTAGCAACGGACTACAAGTGCAGGATGTCTCCCTAGATACATGCACAACTGCATTTGGGTTGAGCATATCCTGCTTGTTAAACACCACACCACATTTTCTAATGGTTTGCACAATTATTCAACCCCTTAAAGACTACCACTCTTAAGAACAGAAGTTCATTCAAGTGTTTTCGATCAGGTATTGAAAACACCTGTGGATGTCAAGGAGCAGCAATCAAGCATAATAAGCACCAATTAGGCAGATGTAAAATGACTGTAATACTCAGCTCCTTCTAGACATTTTAATGGTGTGTTTACAAACATGGTGAAGTCAAGAGAACGGTCCAGGAAGACAAGTAAAGAGGTGATTTCTCTTCACAGGAAGGGCAATGGCTATAAGAAGATTGCAAAGATGTTAAACATACCGAAAGACACCATAGGAAGCATCATTCGCAAATTCAAGGCAAAGGGCACTGTTGAAACGCTACCTGGTCGTGGCAGAAAGAAGATGCTGACTTTGACTGCTGTGCGCTACCTGAAGCGCAAAGTGGAGAAAAGTCCCCGTGTGACTGCTGAGAAACTGAAAAAGATTTGTCAGATGCGGGTACTGAAGTTTCAGCTCAGACAATAAGGCGCACACTGCGTAATGAAGGCCTCCATGCCAGAACTCCCAGGCACACCCCTTGCTGTCTCCAAAGAATAAGAAGAGTCGACTGCAGTATGCCAAAAGTCATGTGGACAAACCACAAAAGTTTTGGGATAGTGTTCTGTGGACTGATGAAACAAAATTAGAACTGTTTGGGCACATGGATCAACGCTATGTTTGGCGGAGGAAGAACAAGGCCTATGAAGAAAAGAACACCTTGCCTACTGTGAAGCATGGCGGGGGTCAATCATGCTCTGGGGCTGTTTTGCTTCTACAGGTACAGGGAAGCTTCAGCGTGTGCAAGGTCCCATGAATTCTCTTCAGTACCAGGAGATATTGGATGAAAATGCGATGCAGTCCGTCACAAACCTGAGGCTTGGGAGACGTTGGACCTTTCAACAGGACAATGATCCTAAGCATACCTCCAAGTCCACTAGAGCATGGTTGCAGATTAAAGGCTGGAACATTTTGAAGTGGCCATCGTAGTCACCAGACTTAAATCCGATTGAGAACCTCTGGTGGGACATAAAGAGGGCAGTTGCAGCGAGCAAGCCTAAGAATGTGACTGAACTGGAGGCTTTTTGCCCATGAAGAATGGGCGAAGATACCCGTAGATCGCTGCAAGACAGTTGTGTCAAGCTATGCTTCACGTTTAAAAGCTGTTATAACTGGAAAAGGATGTTGTACTAAGTACTAAGATTGAATGTCACTTGGGGGTTGAATAAAACTGATAATGATGTGAGCACAGAAAAGACATTTGTGGTTATTTTATTATAAATGTTATGTTATATTTGTGTAACTTACAAGTGCCTCTTTGATTTAATTGTAAACAAGATGACTGAAATGATCAAAATCAATGTCAAACTGGCCAAAACACTCCAATTTCAGTGGGGGTTGAATAATTTTGAACACAACTGTATAACCTCTCAGTAGTTTAGAGATAAGGGTTATTAGCTGACTGGCACAAAGTGATAGTGAAAGTACCAGTCACACAGCTAGAAAAACGGCTCAATATTTGTAATAAAGGAAAATTGAAAATATGATTTTTAGCCAAAAATGAGTAAAATAAACAGTAATTGCCTCTCAAGGTCTACATAGTCTTTAAGGACAGACTATGAGAAACAAGATTCTGTGGTTTGATGAAACTAAGATTGAACTTTTTGGCCTCAAACTTAAGCAACATGTCTGGAAGAAACCAGGCACTGCTCCTCGGTCCAATACCATAACATATAAAAAGGGGGCTGGGGTCAGCGCTGCAATAAAGAAAAGCTTAGGGGTAACACAAAAATCACTGTCTCTTTTTATGTTGCTTCTTACAATCTCCTCCTTCCTCTTTTGCAGCTTATTAGTTTCTGAACCAACAAGCGGTAGTGGGTATGCTTCTCACGCCTTCAAAGAGAGCATCAAGTTTAACATAGCACAGACCCGCATGTAAAATAGCTCACGCTTCTTTCTTATACTTACAAAATCATAATCTTGAACATGTGATGTTCAAGATTACAATTTTGTAAGTATATTAATATCTATTTTACATGCGGGTCTGTGCTATGTTGATACTCTCTTTGAAGGCATGAGAAGCATACCCACTACGGCTTGTTGGTTCAGCATAAAAAGAACCAGTGATTTTTTTGTTACCCCTAAGCTTTCCTAACCCCTTTTTATACGTTTTGGACTGAAAGAAGTGGGGACCTACTTCTACAAAGGGACTACAGCTAATATCAACACAATCTAATACACAAAATGTTTGTATATCTGTCAAATACCATCCCTACAGTGAAGAAAAGTACAGAGATATTCTTGATAAAAACCTTACCCAGAGTGCTCCGGACTGAGCCGAAGGTTAACCATCCAACAAGACAATGACGCTAAGCAAATAGCCAAGACAACACAGGAGAGCATTGTACAGTAACAGACCAGGGGCCTCCGACGTTGCTAATTGTCCAGAAATATCTGGACAGTCCATAAAAGTAGGTTACTATTTTTCTGTGTCCATGAAAAAAAT
This sequence comes from Bufotes viridis, assembly GCA_033119425.1. Lineage (NCBI taxonomy): Eukaryota > Metazoa > Chordata > Amphibia > Anura > Bufonidae > Bufotes > Bufotes viridis. Next base: position 14,775 of record JAKVIS010000212.1, on the reverse strand, counting down.
AGATGTGTCTGTGATTTTTTTTTTGGCTGGTGGTACTTGAGTAGATTATTGTAGTGGTAATTGTCATCATTTTACAGCTCACAGTAAATTATGATAACTAGTTCTTATCGGTATCGAGCCATAGTCATGTATTACTTAGAATCTTTATCAGTCATTATGAATTTCCAATTTGTACACAAAAAATGTTGGCTGTGAATTTAGGATAAGTTGTTGAGAAAAAAGAAAATGTACAACCTTTGGCTCTCCAGCTGTTGCAAAACTACAGTCCCCAGCATAACCTGGCAGCCTGGGCATGTTGAGAATTGTAGTTTCAGAAAAGCTGAGATCTTGGAAACCAGTTGCTATGGGCACACAGATATTTCCTAAAGGGTATAAAGGGTATAAATCAAAATATATAGATGTTTCTAATCTTTACCTAACCTTTCCTTCATGTTTTCCATTAGTTTACTCCTTGAAATATTATATCATTTCTTTGATTTTCAAATTGTCCCTTATCTCTTAAGCAAAATAAATATTTAAGAAAAATAAAATAAATATTGCATTTTTCCTTGTTGGATTGAGTCCATTTTGTGGTTATATAAAACATTCAAGGTCAACGACAAAGCTTTGGAGGGAGTGCTTATTTCATAAGTTATTTGTACTAAGCAATTTTGTGTTATAAAATAAAACATATTTGTTATGGGTTGGATGAAGTATTTTAATGGATAGTCTGCCTTGCTATACTGTGCATCTTTGTACCTTTGCCCTTGGTTGGATATTGGACTAAAGTTTTCTTGTTTAAGAGTAAAAGATAAAAATTGTGAAAGCCACAAAACTGCAGCAAAAACACTTCTGTCTAAATGTATTTTTTGATTGCAATTTGTCTTAAAGATTTGTATAGGAACAATTTACATTCACGGTTTTAGAAAATATTCCCAGAACTCTTTGTATTCAAAACTGCAACCAAAAACAGGATGGAAATAAATGTAGTATTTGATGTGTCTTATGTGGCCACTGCATTGCTGCAGAATATTCATACAGAATACAATTCAGAATGACCCAATAAACACATTTCTTAATGATTTTTTCACTTTTTGAAACAAAAAGTTATCCAACACCAATTTGTCCTGTGTGAGTATTTGCCCCTCCCCCCTATACTGAATATTAGATTGTGCTAGTTTTTAATTACAACTGCACCTAAATGTCTCTAACCTTTTTTTTCCAATTAAGGTGGGAGAATTCTGGTTTTAATTCAGAAACTTTGGCTGATTGGGAGGGCTGGAGAAGATCCAGCGGTCATGTTCCATATCGGAACCAATGACAAAGTTAGAGGTAGGTGGAGCGTCCTTAAAAATTATTTTAGGGATTTAGGTCAAAAGCTTAGGGCAAGAACCTCAAAGGTAGTATTTTCCGAAATACTACCTGTACCTCGAGCCACACAAGAAAGGCAGCAGGAGATTAGGGAGGTTAACAAGTGGCTCAAGAACTGGTGTAGGAAGAAGGGGTTTGGGTTCCTGGAGAACTGGGCCGACTTCTCTGTTGGCTACAGGCTCTATCGTAGGGATGGCTGCACCACAATGGGGAAGGAGCAGCTGTGTTGGGGTGAAGATGGCTAGACGGATGTAGGAGTGTTTAAACTAGGGACTGGGGGTAGGGTAATTACATTATAGGATGGGAAGATAGTGCAGATAGAGACCAGGGGAAAGGTAGTGGGACTGGGGAGGAATGGAAGGAGGGACTATAACAGTTCAGAAGGAAAGGGGTAGGGTAAAAAATATACATAAACCTCTTAATTGCATATATACTAATGCCAGAAGCTTGACTAATAAAACCGGGGAACTAGAATTAGTGATGTGTGAGGAGGACTATGACATAGTGGGAATAACTGAGACAAGACTGGATGATAGCTATGACTGGGCAGTTAATGTACAGGATTACAGTCTGTTTAGAAAGGATCGCTGTTATGTAAAGTCCTGTCTAAAGCCCACAGTCCGAGAAGATATAAGTGAGGGACATGCACATGTGGAGTCATTGTGGGTAGAAATACATGGAGGCAAAAACAATAATAAATTACTAATAGGAGTTTATTATAAACCATCAAATATACCAGAGTCCACAGAAAATCTACTACAAAACGAGATAGACGAGGCAGCAAATCATAATGAGGTCATTATTATGGGGGACTTCAACTACCCAGAGATAGACAGGGAAACTGAAACCTGTACATACCATAAAGGAAACCGGTTCTTGGCAATAGCCAAAGACAATTACCTTTCCGAACTGGTTCAGGACCCGACTAGAGGGACGGCCATACTGGACTTAGTATTAACCAATAGACCTGACAGAACAACAGATGTGCAGGTTGGGGGAAACCTGGGAAATTGTGACTATTAAGTAATAACCTTTCAATTATCATTCAAAATAGTGCTTCTTCAGGGAGGAACAAAAGTACCAAACTTCAAAAAAGCTAAATTTAGCCAACTAAGAGAGGCCATAGGCCTAACTAACTGGGACAAAGTCCTCAAAAATAAAAATACAGCCACCAAATGGGCGATTTTTAAAAGCATTGTAACATCTAATTGTGACGTGAGATATACATACCTTATAGAACAAAATCACATAAATATAGTGGCCAATATGGGGGAACTGCTCAGACCCCAAACACTATAGCGTGTTTCTCATTGGGGGAGCAGTCCCACCGCATGTGGACTGGAGCAAACGACCATCCCCAGCAATTTATGCGTACAATGGAGGATGCCGGCGTGAACCACATGCACCACGAAGGCATCCTACACAAAACGGAGCATTGTGCGGATGAAATATATAAATATAAAAATCACAGAAAAAAATGCACCAAACGGATATGCCACTGACTATACTAGCTAGTCAAACAAGCAGATATTAAAAGCTGAGACTGTTTGCCAATATGTTCCTGTCAGGAACACATCGGAGCCCCTCATGCACCACGTCACGATCGCTCAGCATGGCATGGGGTCCTACCACTATGCTAACTATGGTGTGAACATGGTCTGAAGGTGATGGAATACTGCTCACAGCCAAGCTTCCACACAACTGCATAGCAGGACAACTAATGCAATGTGAATAAAGCAAGACTGTAAGCCACACTCATATCAGACCATGTGATGGAGGCTACCAGGTGCAAAAGAATGTTAAATCCCAGGTGAAGGCACATTCAATACATACAGAAATATAGTGGCCAATATGGGGGAACTGCTCAGACCCCAAACACTGTAGCGTGTTTCTCATTGGGGGAGCAGTCCCACCGCATGTGGACCGCAGCAAACTACCATCCCCAGCAATTTATGCGTACAATGGAGGATGCCGGCACGAACCACATGCACCACGAAGGCATCCTACACAAAACAGAGCATTGTGCGGATGAAATATAGTGATGAGCGGCAGGGGCAGTATTCGAATTCGCTATATTTCGCGAATATTTGGGCGAATATTCACCATATATTCGAAAATTCGCAAATTCGTAATCTCCAGTCATTATTTTCTGATTGCGAAAATTCGCATAAAAATGCGCATAAATTTGCATATAAATTCGCATAAATCTGCATAAAAATTTGCATAAACTGGCATTTAAGATACCTTTTAAATACCAGTTTATGCGAATTTTTATGCAGATTTATGCAAATTTTTATGCGAATTATCGCAACCAGAAATAATGACATTATTTTCTTGCTTGTGAAAATTTGCATATAAAAAATTCGCATAAAAACGAATATTCGCAATTACGAATATATTTTGCGATATTCTAAATATACGCGAATTCTCGAAGTGCCGATATTCGCGATTAAAATTCGCAATTCGAAAATTCGTGATCAACACTAGTGTTGAGCGAACAGTTCGATCATAGTTCGGGTTCGTACCGAATTTTGGGGTGTCCGGGACACGGACCCGAACCTGACATTTTTAAAAAGTTCGGGTTCGTTGTTCGGCGATTACTTCCCGCTTTCTGAAGGGCTGCACAGCAGCCAATCAGGTAGCGTTTACTTCTTGCCCGAAGAGCCCATCACAGCCATGTGCCTACTAATGGCATGGCTGTGATTGGCCAAGTGCAGCATGTGACCCAGCCTCTATTTAAGCTGGAGTCACGTAGCGCCGCACGTCACACTGCTCTGATTAGTGTAGGGAGAGAACGCAGCTTCTGTGAGGGCGAGATTAGGCAGGAAAAGTCAGCAACAGCACCTAATGAACGGATCAATCTACAGCTGTGAATGATTGAACTTCTGCTAGTTACTTGCTCACTGGTTTTTAGGCTGCACAGAGCGTGTTTCTATCACTTACTTTCTGGGGTGATCGGCTGCCATCTGGGGTGATCGGCGGCTCTGGTGCACCAGAACAAGCTGCCACCAAGTCCATCAATCCATCAATACTATTTTTTTTTTTTGCTATATCCTACATCAGGGGCTTGGCTGTGCTAATTGTCACCCCTAGAAACTCAGGATAGCAATTTCTATATTTTTTAAGGGGTTAAATACAATTGCCCAAATACCAATCCCCAAAATCTGGTGTTCCAGCTTTGGCTAGCCAAGTATAATACTGTCTGCTGTCTGGCAAAGGATAGATTATTTTATGTGGTGAAATTCAATTGCCAAAATAGCAATACCATAAATCAGTGGTTTCAGCTGTGGGTGGCAAAATATAATAGTGTCCGCCAAAACATATATTTTGTTCTGGGGTGAAATTCAATTGCCAAAATAGCAATACCATAAATCAGTGGTTTCCAGCTGTGGCTGGCCAAGTTTTATAGTGTCCTGCAAAATATATATTTTGTTCTGGGGTGAAATTCAATTGCCAAAATAGCAATACCATAAATCAGTGGTTTCAGCTGTGGCTGGCCAAGTTTCATAGTGTCCTGCAAATTATATATTTTGTTCTGGGGTGAAATTCAATTGCCAAAATAGCAATACGATAAATCAGTGGTTTCAGCTGTGGCTGGCAAAGCATAATATTGTCCACAAAAACATATATTTTGTTCTGTGGTGAAATTCAATTGCCAAAATAGCAATACCATAAATCAGTGGTTTCAGCTGTGGCTGGCCAAGTTTCATAGTGTCCTGCAAATTATATATTTTGTTCTGGGGTGAAATTCAATTGCCAAAATAGCAATACCATAAATCAGTGGTTTCAGCTGTGGCTGGCAAAGTATAATAGTGTCCGCCAAAACATATATTTTGTTCTGGAGTGAAATTTAATTGCCAAAATAGCAATACCCTGAATCTGGTGTCCCAGCTGTTGAAGGCCAAGATTCATAGTGTCCGCCAAAACATATATTTTGTTCTGGGGTGAAATTCAATTGCCAAAATCGCAATACCATGAATCAGTGGTTTCAGCTGTGGCTGGTAAAATATAATAGTGTCCGCCAAAACATATATTTTGTTCTGGGGTGAAATTCAATTGCCAAAATAGCAATACCATAAATCAGTGGTTTCAGCTGTGGCTGGCCAAGTTTCATAGTGTCCTGCAAATTATATATTTTGTTCTGGGGTGAAATTCAATTGCCAAAATAGCAATACCATAAATCAGTGGTTTCAGCTGTGGCTGGCAAAGTATAATAGTGTCCGCCAAAACATATATTTTCTTCTGGGGTGAAATTCAATTGCCAAAATAGCAATATCCTGAATCTGGTGTCACAGCTGTTGCAAGCCAAGATTCATAGTGTCCGCCAAAACATATATTTTGTTCTGGGGTGAAATTCAATTGCCAAAATAGCAATACCATGAATCAGTGGTTTCAGCTGTGGCTGGCAAAATATAATAGTGTCCGCCAAAACATATATTTTGTTCTGGGGTGAAATTCAATTGCCAAAATAGCAATACCATAAATCAGTGGTTTCAGCTGTGGCTGGCAAAGTATAATAGTGTCCGCCAAAACATATATTTTCTTCTGGGGTGAAATTCAATTGCCAAAATAGCAATATCCTGAATCTGGTGTCACAGCTGTTGCAGGCCAAGATTCATAGTGTCCGCCAAAACATATATTTTGTTCTGGGGTGAAATTCAATTGCCAAAATAGCAATACCATGAATCAGTGGTTTCAGCTGTGGCTGGCAAAATATAATAGTGTCCGCCAAAACATATATTTTGTTCTGGGGTGAAATTCAATTGCCAAAATAGCAATACCATAAATCAGTGGTTTCAGCTGTGGCTGGCCAAGTATAATAGTGTCCGCCAAAACATATATTTTGTTCTGGGGTGAAATTCAATTGCCAAAATAGCAATACCATAAATCAGTGGTTTCAGCTGTGGCTGGCAAAGTATAATAGTGTCCGCCAAAACATATATTTTGTTCTGGGGTGAAATTCAATTGCCAAAATAGCAAAACCCTGAATCTGGTGTTCCAGCTGTTGCAGGCCAAGATTCATAGTGTCCGCAAAAACATATATTTTGTTCTGGGGTGAAATTCAATTGCCAAAATAGCAATATCATAAATCAGTGGTTTCAGCTGTGGCTGTCCAAGTTTCATAGTGTCCTGCAAATTATATATTGTGTTCTGGGGTGAAATTCGATTGCCAAAATAGCAATACCATAAATCAGTGGTTTCAGCTGTGGCTGGCAAAGTATAATAGTGTCCGCAAAACATATATTTTGTTCTTGGGTTAAATTCAATTGCCAAAATAGCAATACCCTGAATCTGGTGTACCAGCTGTTGCAGGCCAAGTTTCATAGTGTCCGCAAAAACATATATTTTGTTGTGGGGTGAAATTCAATTGCCAAAATAGCAATACCCTGAATCTGGTGTCACTGCTGTTGCAGGCTAAGATTCATAGTGTCCGCCAAAACATATATTTTGTTCTGGGGTGAAATTCAATTGCCAAAATAGCAATACCATAAATCAGTGGGCTCAGCTGTGGCTGGCCAAGATTCATAGTGTCCGCAAAATCATATATTTTGTTGTGGTGTGAAATTCAATTGCCAAAATAGCAATACCCTGAATCTGGTGTCCCAGCTGTGGCTGGCCAAGTTTCATAGTGTCATGCAAATTATATATTTTGTTCTAGGGTGAAATAAAATTGCCAAAAAAGCAATTCCATAAATCAGTGGTTTCAGCTGTGGCTGGCAAAGTATAATAGTGTCCGCCAAAACATATATTTTGTTCTGGGGTGAAATTCAATTGCCAAAATAGCAATACCCTGAATCTGGTGTTCGAGCTGTTGCAGGCCAATTGTAAATCTGTCCATAAAAGGATACCCTTCATCCAGGGCCTAAATACTAGCCCTAAAAGAGATATTCCCCTAAATCAGTGGTTACTGCTGTGCCTTGATTAGTGTAATACGCTACATAAATAAATAGGCAGATAGTGTTAGGTGCCTGTAAAAAAGGCCTGAATTTGAAATCAATACATTGGGCCAAATATTTTTTTTCTTATTGTGGTGCTTGGTGAACGGTAACAATGAGGAAAACATCTAGTAAGGGACAGGGACGCGGTCGTGGTGGTGTTAGTGTACCCTCTTGTGCTGGGAGAAGACGTGGCCATTCTGCCACAGCCACACGTCCTAGTGAACCAACTACCTCAGGTTTCAGTACCAGCCATAATTTACAGCGATATTTGGTGGGGCCCAATGCCGTTCTAAGGATGGTAAGGCCTGAGCAGGTACAGGCGCTAGTCAATTGGGTGGCCGACAGTGGATCCAGCATGTTCACAACATTATCTCCCACCCAGTCTTCTGCAGAAAGCGCACAGGTGGCACCTGAAAACCAAAGCATCAGTCTGTCACATCACCCCCATGCATATCAGGGAAACTGTCTGAGCCTCAAGTTATGCAGCAGTCTCTATGCTGTTTGAAGACTCTGCTGGCAGGGTTTCCAAGGGAATCCACCTAGCCCTTCCTCGGTGGTGGAAGACATAGAATGCACTGATGCACAACCACTGATGTTTCCTGATGATGAGGACATGGGAATACCATCTCATCGCAGTCCGCACGTCTCTGATGATGACGAAACACAAGTGCCAACTGCTGCTTCTTTCTGCAGTGTGCAGACCGAACAGGAGGTCAGGGAGGAAGACTGTGTGGAAGACGATGCAGGGGACGATGAGGTCCTAGACCCCACATGGAATGAAGGTCGTGCCACTGACTTTCATAGTTCAGAGGAAGAGGCAGTGATGAGACCGAGCCAACAGCGTAGCCAAAAGAGAGAGCAGGGGGCAAAGCAGAACTCAGCCGCCTCCAAGAGAGTTCGCCTGCTACTGGCCACCGCCACCAGGGACCGAGCACCCCAAAGGCAGCTTCAAGGAGTTCCCTGGCATGGCACTTCTTTAAACAATGTGCTGACGACAAGACCCGAGTGGTTTGCACGCTGTGCCATCAGATCCTGAAGCGAGGCATTAATGTTCTGAACCTTAGCACAACCTGCATGACCAGGCATCTACATGCAAAGCATGAACTGCAGTGGAGTAAACACCTTAAAAGCAAGGAACTCACTCTGGCTCCCACTGCCCCTCTTCTGCTGCTGCCTCGGCCTCTTCCTCCACCTCGGAAGGAATGTTGGCACCTGCCGCCCACCAAACAGAGGATGTGCCACCGACAACACCACCTGCGTCACCAAGCATCTCCACCATGTCACACGGCAGCGTTCAGCTCTCCATCTCACAAACCTTGAGAGAAAGCGTAAATTCCCACCTAGCCACCCTCGAGCCTCTGGGCCTGAATGCCAGCATTTCTAAACTACTGGCCTTTGAAATGCTGTCATTCAGGCTGGTGGACACAGACAGCTTCAAACAGCTGATGGCGATGGCTGTCCCACAGTATGTTGTTCCCAGCCGCCACTAGTTCTCCAAGAGAGCCATGCCTTCCCTGCACAACCAAGTATCCGATAAAATCAAGTGTGCACTGCGCAACGCCATCTGTGGCAAGGTCCACCTAACCACAGATATGTGGACCAGTAAGCACGGCCAGGGACGCTATATCTCCCTAACTGCACACTGGGTAAATGTAGTGGCGGCTGGGCCCCAGGCGGAGAGTTTTGTGGCGCACGTCCTTCCGCCGCCAAGGATCGCAGGGCATCATTCTTGCCTCCTGTAGCCTCCTCCTCCTACTCGGCTTCCTCCTCCTCTGCTTCCACCAGCTCATCCAGTCAGCCACACACCTTCACCACCAACTTCAGCACAGCCCGGGTAAACATCAGCAGGCCATTCTGAAATTCATATGTTTGGGGGACAGGCCCCACACCGCGCAGGAGTCGTGGCGGGGTATTGAACAACAGACCGACGAGTGGTCTCTGCCAGTGGGCCTCAAGCCTGGCCTGGTGGTGTGCGATAATGGGCGAAATCTCGCCGCAGCTCTGGGACTAGCCGGTTTGACGCACATCCCTTGCCTGGCGCATGTGCTGAATTTGGTGGTGCAGAAGTTCATCCACAACTACCCCGACATGTCAGAGCTCCTGCATAAAGTGCGGGCTGTCTGTGCGCGCTCCGGCATTCACATCCTGCCACTGCTCGCCTGTCTGCGCTACAGCGGAACTTCGGCCTTCCCGCTCACCGCCTCATATGCGACGTGCCCACCAGGTGGAACTTCACCTTGCACATGCTGGAGAGACTGTGCGAGCAGCAGCAGGCCATAGTGGAGTTTCAGCTGCAGCACGCATGCGCCAGTCGCAGTGCAGAACAGCATGACTTCACCACCAATGATTGGGCCTCCATGCGAGACCTGTGTGCCCTGTTGCGCTGTTTCGAGTACTCCACCAACATGGCCAGTGGCGATGACACCGTTATCAGCGTTACAATACCACTTCTATGTCTCCTTGAGAAAACGCTAGGGCGATGATGGAAGAGGAGGTTGCCCAGGAGGAGGATGAGAATGAGGGGTCATTTGTAGCATTATCAGGCCAGTCTGTTAGAAGTGGCTCAGAGGGAGGTTTTTTGCAACAGCGGAGGCCAGGTACAAATGTGGCCAGCCAGGGCCCACTACTGGAGGACGAGGAGGATGAGGTGGAGGAGGATGAGGATGAAGCAGGTTCACAGCGGGTGGCAACCGACACAGCTCAGGCCCATCACTGGTGAGTGGCTGGGGGATACGGAGGACGATGACGATTCACCTCCCACAGAGGACAGCTTGTCCTTAACTCTGGGAAGCCTGGCACACATGAGCGACTACATGCTGCAGTGCCTGCGCAACGATAGCAGAGTTGCCCACATTTTAACGTGTGCGGACTACTGGGTTGCCACCCTGCTGGATCCCCGGTACAAAGAGAATGTGCCAACCTTACTTCCTGCACTGGAGCGTGATAGGAAGATGCGCGAGTACAAGCGCACGCTGGAAGACGCGCTCCTGAGAGCATTCCCAAATGTCACAGGGGAACAGGTGGAAGCCCAAGGCAAAGGCAGAGGAGGAGCAAGAGGTCACCAACGAAGCAGTGTCACGGCCAGCTCCTCTGAGGGCAGGGTTAGCATGGCAGAAATGTGGAAAAGTTTTGTCTCCACGCCACAGCTAACTGCACAACCACCTGATACGGAACGTGTTAGCAGGAGGCAGCATTTCACTAACATGGTTGAACAGTACGTCTGCACACCCCTCCACGTACTGACTGATGGTTCGGCCCCATTCAACTTCTGGGTCTCCAAAATGTCCAAGTGGCCAGAGTTAGCATTTTATGCCTTGGAGGTGCTGGCCTGCCCGGCGGCCAGCGTTTTGTCTGAACTTTTATTCAGCACGGCAGGGGGCGTCATTACTGACAAATGCAGCCGCCTGTCCACAGCCAACGTGGACAAGCTGACGTTCATAAAAATTAACCAGTCATGGATCCCACAGGAACTGTGCCTCCCTTGTGCAGAATAGACATTTATAACTGCCTCCCCCTCAACCATGTATTCTTATACTCCGGGGCACTTCTTTATTGAATCCTCATTTTTTTAACTTTACCATGATCTTGCGGTGCAACCCAAAGTTGAATGAAACTCTCCTCTGTCTGGGTGGTGGGGCTGAAATAACTGAAAGTGGCCTTCTCCGGTGGTGGGTGATATGACGCATGATTCCTTGCTGTGGGACCTCTCTCCTCGGTCTGGGTGCCTGGCCTAAATAACTGAAAGTGGCCTTCTCCAGTGGTGGGTGATGTGACGCATGATTCCTTGCTGTGGGACCTCTCTCCTCTGTCTGGGTGCTGGGGCCGAAATAACTGAAAGTGGCCTTCTCCAGTGGTGGGTGATATGACGCATGATTCCTTGCTGTGGGACCTCTCTCCTCTGTCTGGGTGCTGGAGCCGAAATAACTGAAAGTGGTCTTCTCCAGTGGTGATTGATATGACGCATGATTCCTTGCTGTGGGACCTCTCTCCTCTGTCGTCTGGGTGCTGGGGCATAAATAACTTAAAGTGGCCTTCTCCAGTGTTGGGTGATATGACGCATGATTCCTTGCTGTGGGACCTCTCTCCTCGGTCTGGGTGCCTGGCCTAAATAACTGAAAGTGGCCTTCTCCAGTGTTGGGTGATATGACGCATGATTCCTTGCTGTGGGACCTCTCTCCTCAGTCTGGGTGCCTGGCCTAAATAACTGAAAGTGGCCTTCTCCAGTAGTGGGTGATATGACGCATGATTCCTTGCTGTGGGACCTCTCTCCTCTGTCTGGGTGCTGGAGCCGAAATAACTGAAAGTGGCCTTCTCCAGTGGTGATTGATATGACGCATGATTCCTTGCTGTGGGACCTCTCTCCTCTGTCTGGGTGCTGGGGCATAAATAACTTAAAGTGGCCTTCTCCAGTGTTGGGTGATATGACGCATGATTCCTTGCTGTGGGACCTCTCTCCTCGGTCTGGGTGCCTGGCCTAAATAACTGAAAGTGGCCTTCTCCAGTGGTGGGTGATATGACGCATGATTCCATGCTGTGGAACCTCTCTCCTCTGTCTGGGTGCTTTGGCCGAAATAACTGAAAGTGGCCTTCTCCAGTGGTTGGTGATATGACGCATAATTCCTTTCTGTGGGACCTCTCTCCTCTGTCTGGGTGCTGGGGCCGAAATAACTGAAAGTGGCCTTCTCCAGTAGTGGGTGATATGACGATGATTCCTTGCTGTGGGACCTCTCTCCTCTGTCTGGGTGCTGGGCCGAAATAACTGAAAGTGGCCTTCTCCAGTGGTGGGTGATATGACGCATGATTCCTTGCTGTGGGACCTCTCTCCTCTGTCTGGGTGCTGGGCCGAAATAACTGAAAGTGGCCTTCTCCAGTGGTGGGTGATATGACGCATGATTCCTTGCTGTGGGACCTCTCTCCTCTGTCTGGGTGCTGGGGCCGAAATAACTGAAAGTGGCCTTCTCCAGTGGTGGTGAATGATGCATGATTCCTTGCTGTGGGACCTCTCTCCTCGGTCTGGGTGCTTGGCCTAAATAACTGAAAGTGGCCTTCTCCAGTGGTGGGTGATATGACGCATGATTCCTTGCTGTGGGACCTCTCTCCTCTGTCTGGGTGCTGGGCTGAAATAACTGAAAGTGGCCTTCTCCAGTGGTGGGTGATATGACGCATGATTCCTTGCTGTGGGACCTCTCTCCTCTGTCTGGGTGCTGTGGCCGAAATAACTGAAAGTGGCCTTCTCCAGTGGTGGGTGATATGACGCATGATTCCTTGCTGTGGGACCTCTCTCCTCTGTCTGGGTGCTGGCCTAAATAACTGAAAGTGGCCTTCTCCAGTGGTGGGTGATATGACGCATGATTCCTTGCTGTGGGACCGCTCTCCTCTGTCTGGGTGCTTGGGCCTAAATAACTGAAAGTGGCCTTCTCCAGTGGTGGGTGATATGACGCATGATTCCTTGCTGTGGGACCTCTCTCCTCTGTCTGGGTGCTTTGGCCGAAATAACTGAAAGTGGCCTTCTCCAGTGGTGGGTGATATGACGCATGATTCCTTGCTGTGGGACCTCTCTCCTCAGTCTGGGTGCTTGGCCTAAATAACTGAAAGTGGCCTTCTCCAGTGGTGGGTGATATGACGCATGATTCCTTGCTGTGGGACCTCTCTCCTCTGTCTGGGTGCTGGGCCGAAATAACTGAAAGTGGCCTTCTCCAGTGGTGGGTGATATGACGCATGATTCCTTGCTGTGGGACCTCTCTCCTCTGTCTGGGTGCTGGCCAAAATAACTGAAAGTGGCCTTCTCCAGTGGTGGGTGATATGACGCATAATTCCTTGCTGTGGGACCTCTCTCCTCTGTCTGGGTGCTGGGGCCGAAATAACTGAAAGTGGCCTTCTCCAGTGGTGGGTGATATGACGCATGATTCCTTGCTGTGGGACCTCTCTCCTCTGTCTGGGTGCTGGGCCGAAATAACTGAAAGTGGCCTTCTCCAGTGGTGGGTGATATGACGCATGATTCCTTGCTGTGGACCTCTCTCTCTGTCTGGGTGCTGGGCCTAAATAACTGAAAGTGGCCTTCTCCAGTGGTGGGTGATATGACGCATGATTCCTTGCTGTGGGACCCTCTCCTCTGTCTGGGTGCTGGGGCCGAAATAACTGAAAGTGGCCTTCTCCAGTGGTGGGTGATATGACGCATGATTCCTTGCTGTGGGACCTCTCTCCTCTGTCTGGGTGCTGGGGCATAAATAACTGAAAGTGGCCTTCTCCAGTGGTGGGTGATATGACGCATGATTCCTTGCTGTGGGACCTCTCTCCTCGGTCTGGGTGCTGGGCTAAATAACTGAAAGTGGCCTTCTCCAGTGGTGGGTGATATGACGCATGATTCCTTGCTGTGGGACCTCTCTCCTCTGTCTGGGTGCTGGGCCGAAATAACTGAAAGTGGCCTTCTCCAGTGGTGGGTGATATGACGCATGATTCCTTGCTGTGGGACCTCTCTCCTCTGTCTGGGTGCTGGAGCCGAAATAACTGAAAGTGGCCTTCTCCAGTGGTGGGTGATATGACGCATGATTCCTTGCTGTGGGACCTCTCTCCTCTGTCTGGGTGCTGGGGCATAAATAACTGAAAGTGGCCTTCTCCAGTGGTGGGTGATATGACGCATGATTCCTTGCTGTGGGACCTCTATCCTCGGTCTGGGTGCTGGGCCGAAATAACTGAAAGTGGCCTTCTCCAGTGGTGGGTGATATGACGCATGATTCCTTGCTGTGGGACCTCTCTCCTCTGTCTGGGTGCTTGGGCATAAATAACTGAAAGTGGCCTTCTCCAGTGGTGGGTGATATGACGCATGATTCCTTGCTGTGGGACCTCTCCTCTGTCTGGGTGCTGGGGCATGAAATAACTGAAAGTGGCCTTCTCCAGTGGTGGGTGATATGACGCATGATTCCTTGCTGTGGGACCTCTCTCCTCTGTCTGGGTGCTGGGGCCGAAATAACTGAAAGTGGCCTTCTCCAGTGGTGGGTGATATGACGCATGATTCCTTGCTGTGGGACCTCTCTCCTCTGTCTGGGTGCTGGGCTGAAATAACTGAAAGTGGCCTTCTCCAGTGGTGGGTGATATGACGCATGATTCCTTGCTGTGGGACCTCTCTCCTCTGTCTGGGTGCTGGGCCATAAATAACTGAAAGTGGCCTTCTCCAGTGGTGGGTGATATGACGCATGATTCCTTGCTGTGGGACCTCTCTCCTCTGTCTGGGTGCTGGGCTGAAATAACTGAAAGTGGCCTTCTCCAGTGGTGGGTGATATGACGCATGATTCCTTGCTGTGGGACCTCTCTCCTCTGTCTGGGTGCTGGGGCATAAATAACTGAAAGTGGCCTTCTCCAGTGGTGGGTGATATGACGCATGATTCCTTGCTGTGGGACCTCTCTCCTCTGTCTGGGTGCTGGGCATAAATAACTGAAAGTGGCCTTCTCCAGTGGTGGGTGATATGACGCATGATTCCTTGCTGTG
>JAKVIS010000211.1:0-107763 GCA_033119425.1 Bufotes viridis | reverse complement strand
CAAAATATACCCTTTTACGGACAGATTAACACTTGGCCTGCAACAGCTGGGACACCATATTCAGTGTATTGCTATTTTGGCAATTGAATTTCACCCCAGAACAAAATATACCCTTTTACGGAAAGATTAACACTTGGCCTGAAACAGCTGGGGCACCAGATTGAGGGTATTGCTATTTTGGCAATTTAATTTCACCCCAGAACAAAATATACCCTTTTAAGGACAGATTAAGACCTGGCCTGCAACAGCTGGGACACCAGATTCAGGGTATTGCTATTTTGGCAATTGAATTTCACCCCAGAACAAAATAAATGTTTTGGCGGACACTATTATACTTTGCCAGCCACAGCTGAAACCACTGATTTATGGTATTGCTATTTTGGCAATTGAATTTCACCCCAGAACAAAATATTCCCTTTTACGGACAGATTAACACTTGGTCTGCAACAGCTGGGACACCAGATTCAGGGTATTGCTATTTAGGCAATTGAATTTCACCCCAGAACAAATTATATGTTTTCACGGACACTATTATACTTTGCCAGCCACAGCTGAAACCACTAATTTATGGTATTGTTATTTTGGCAATTGAATTTCACCCCAGAACAAAATATACCCTTTTACGGACAGATTAACACTTGGCCTGCAACAGCTGGGACACCAGATTCAGGGTATTGCTATTTTGGCAATTGAATTTCACCCCAGAACAAAATTTACCCTTTACGGACAGATTAACACTTGGCCTGCAACAGCTGGGACACCAGATTCAGGGTATTGCTATTTTGGCAATTGAATTTCACCCCAGAACAAAATAAATGTTTTGGCGGACACTATTATACTTTGCCAGCCACAGCTGAAACCACTGATTTATGGTATTGCTATTTTGGCAATTGAATTTCACCCCAGAACAAAATATACCCTTTACGGACAGATTAACACTTGGCCTGCAACAGCTGGGACACCAGATTCAGGGTATTGCTATTTTGGCAATTGAATTTCACCCCAGAACAAATTATATGTTTTGGCGGACACTATTATACTTTGCCAGCCACAGCTGAAACCACTGATTTATGGTGTTGCTATTTTGGCAATTGAATTTCACCCCAGAACAAAATTTACCCTTTTACTGGACAGATTAACACTTGGCCTGCAACAACTGGGACACCAGATTCAGGGTATTGCTATTTTGGCAATTGAATTTCACCCCAGAACAAAATATATGTTTTGGAGGACACTATTGTACTTTGCCAGCCACAGCTGAAACCACTGATTTGTGGTATTGCTATTTTGGCAATTGAATTTCTCCCCTAGAACAAAATATACCCTTTACGGACAGATTAACACTTGGTCTGCAACAGCTGGGACACCAGATTCAGGGTATTGCTATTTTGGCAATTGAATTTCACCCCAGAACAAAATATACCCTTTACGGACAGATTAACACTTGGCCTTCAACAGCTGGGACACCAGATTCAGGGTATTGCTATTTTGGCAATTGAATTTCACCCCAGAACAAAATATACCCTTTTACGGACAGATTAACACTTGGCCTGAAACAGCTGGGGCACTAGATTCAGGGTATTGCTATTTTGGCAATTGAATTTCACCCCAGAACAAAATATACCCTTTTACGGACAGATTAACACTTGGCCTGCAACAGCTGGGACACCAGATTCAGGGTATTGCTAATTTGGCAATTGAATTTCACCCCAGAACAAAATAAATGTTTTGGCGGACACTATTATACTTTGCCAGCCACAGCTGAAACCACTGATTTATGGTATTGCTATTTTGGCAATTGAATTATACCCCAGAACAAAATATACCCTTTTTCGGACAGATTAACACTTGGTCTGCAACAGCTGTTACACCAGATTCAGGGTATTGCTATTTAGGCAATTAAATTTCACCCCAGAACAAATTATATGTTTTGGCGGACACTATTATACTTTGCCAGCCACAGCTGAAACCACTGATTTATGGTATTGCTATTTTAGCAATTGAATTTCACCCCAGAACAAAATATACCCTTTTACAGACAGATTAACACTTGGCTTGCAACAGCTGGGACTCCAGATTAAGGGTATTGCTATTTTGGCAATTGAATTTCACCCCAGAACAAAATACATGTTTTGGCGGACACTAATGATACTTTGCCAGCCACAGCTGAAACCACTGATTTATGGTGTTGCTATTTTGGCAATTCAATTTCACCCCAGAACAAAATATATGTTTTGGCGGACACTATGATACTTTGCCAGCCACAGCTGAAACCACTGATTTATGGTATTGCTATTTTGGCAATAGAATTTAACCCCAGAACAAAATATACCCTTTTACGGACAGATTAACACTTGGCCTGCAAAAGCTGGGACACCAGATTCAGGGTATTGCTATTTTGGCAATTGAATTTCACCCCAGAACAAATTATATGTTTTGGCGGACACTATTATACTTTGCCAGCCACAGCTGAAACCACTGATTTATGGTGTTGCTATTTTGGCAATTGAATTTCACCCCGAACAAAATTTACCCTTTTCTGGACAGATTAACACTTAGCCTGCAACAACTGGGACACCAGATTCAGGGTATTGCTATTTTGGCAATTGAATTTCACCCCAGAACAAAATATATGTTTTGGCGGACACTATTGTACTTTGCCAGCCACAGCTGAAACCACTGATTTGTGGTATTGCTATTTTGGCAATTGAATTTCTCCCTAGAACAAAATATACCCTTTTACGGACAGATTAACACTTGGTCTGCAACAGCTGGGACACCAGATTCAGGGTATTGCTATTTTGGCAATTGAATTTCACCCCAGAACAAAATATACCCTTTTACGGACAGATTAACACTTGGCCTTCAACAGCTGGGACACCAGATTCAGGGTATTGCTATTTTGGCAATTGAATTTCACCCCAGAACAAAATATACCCTTTTACGGACAGATTAACACTTGGCCTGCAACAGCTGGGGCACTAGATTCAGGGTATTGCTATTTTGGCAATTGAATTTCACCCCAGAACAAAATTTACCCTTTTACGGACAGATTAACACTTGGCCTTCAACAGCTGGGACACCAGATTCAGGGTATTGCTAATTTGGCAATTGAATTTCACCCCAGAACAAAATAAATGTTTTGGCGGACACTATTATACTTTGCCAGCCACAGCTGAAACCACTGATTTATGGTATTGCTATTTTGGCAATTGAATTATACCCCAGAACAAAATATACCCTTTTTCGGACAGATTAACACTTGGTCTGCAACAGCTGTTACACCAGATTCAGGGTATTGCTATTTAGGCAATTAAATTTCACCCCAGAACAAATTATATGTTTTGGCGGACACTATTATACTTTGCCAGCCACAGCTGAAACCACTGATTTATGGTATTGCTATTTTAGCAATTGAATTTCACCCCAGAACAAAATATACCCTTTTACAGACAGATTAACACTTGGCTTGCAACAGCTGGGACTCCAGATTAAGGGTATTGCTATTTTGGCAATTGAATTTCACCCCAGAACAAAATACATGTTTTGGCGGACACTAATATACTTTGCCAGCCACAGCTGAAACCACTGATTTATGGTGTTGCTATTTTGGCAATTCAATTTCACCCCAGAACAAAATATATGTTTTGGCGGACACTATGATACTTTGCCAGCCACAGCTGAAACCACTGATTTATGGTATTGCTATTTTGGCAATAGAATTTAACCCCAGAACAAAATATACCCTTTACGGACAGATTAACACTTGGCCTGCAAAAGCTGGGACACCAGATTCAGGGTATTGCTATTTTGGCAATTGAATTTCACCCCAGAACAAATTATATGTTTTAGCGGACACTATTATACTTTGCCAGCCACAGCTGAAACCACTGATTTATGGTGTTGCTATTTTGGCAATTGAATTTCACCCCGAACAAAATTTACCCTTTTCTGGACAGATTAACACTTAGCCTGCAACAACTGGGACACCAGATTCAGGGTATTGCTATTTTGGCAATTGAATTTCAACCCAGAACAAAATATATGTTTTGGCGGACACTATTGTACTTTGACAGCCACAGCTGAAACCACTGATTTGTGGTATTGCTATTTTGGCAATTGAATTTCTCCCCTAGAACAAAATATACCCTTTTACGGACAGATTAACACTTGGTCTGCAACAGCTGGAACACCAGATTCAGGGTATTGCTATTTTGGCAATTGAATTTCACCCCAGAACAAAATATACCCTTTTACGGACAGATTAATACTTGGCCTGAAAAAGCTGGGGCACCAGATTCAGGGTATTGCTATTTTGGCAATTGAATTTCACCCAGAACAAAATATACCCTTTTACGGACAGATTAACACTTGGCCTTCAACAGCTGGGACACCAGATTCAGGGTATTGCTATTTTGGCAATTGAATTTCACCCCAGAACAAAATATACCCTTTTACGGACAGATTAACACTTGGCCTGCAACAGCTGGTACACCAGATTCAGGGTATTGCTATTTTGGCAATTGAATTTCACCCCAGAACAAAATAAATGTTTTGGCGGACACTATTATACTTTGCCAGCCACAGCTGAAACCACTGATTTATGGTATTGCTATTTTGGCAATTGAATTTCACCCCAGAACAAAATATACCCTTTTACGGACAGATTAACACTTGGTCTGCAACAGCTGGGACACCAGATTCAGGGTATTGCTATTTAGGCAATTGAATTTCACCCCAGAACAAATTATATGTTTTCGCGGACACTATTATACTTTGCCAGCCACAGTTGAAACCACTAATTTATGGTATTGTTATTTTGGCAATTGAATTTCACCCCAGAACAAAATATACCGTTTTACGGACAGATTAACACTTGGTCTGCAACAGCTGGGACACCAGATTCAGGGTATTGCTATTTTGGCAATTGAATTTCACCCCAGAACAAAATAAATGTTTTGGCGGACACTATTATACTTTGCCAGCCACAGCTGAAACCACTGATTTATGGTATTGCTATTTTGGCAATTGAATTTCACCCCAGAACAAAATATACCCTTTTACGGACAGATTAACACTTGGTCTGCAACAGCTGGGACACCAGATTCAGGGTATTGCTATTTTGGCAATTGAATTTGACCCCAGAACAAAATATACCCTTTTACGGACAGATTAATACTTGGCCTGAAACAGCTTGGGCACCAGATTCAGGGTATTGCTATTTTGGCAATTTAATTTCACCCAGAACAAAATATACCCTTTTACGGACAGATTAACACTTGGCCTTCAACAGCTGGGACACCAGATTCAGGGTATTGCTATTTTGGCAATTGAATTTCACCCCAGAACAAAATATACCCTTTTACGGACAGATTAACACTTGGCCTGAAACAGCTGGGGCACTAGATTCAGGGTATTGCTATTTTGGCAATTGAATTTCACCCCAGAACAAAATTTACCCTTTTACGGACAGATTAACACTTGGCCTGCAACAGCTGGGACACCAGATTCAGGGTATTGCTATTCTGGCAATTGAATTTCACCCCAGAACAAAATAAATGTTTTGGCGGACACTATTATACTTTGCCAGCCACAGCTGAAACCACTGATTTATGGTATTGCTATTTTGGCAATTGAATTTCACCCCAGAACAAAATATTCCCTTTTACGGACAGATTAACACTTGGTCTGCAACAGCTGGGACACCAGATTCAGGGTATTGCTATTTTGGCAATTGAATTTCACCCCAGAACAAATTATATGTTTTCTCGGACACTATTATACTTTGCCAGCCACAGCTGAAACCAATAATTTATGTTATTGTTATTTTGGCAATTGATTTTCACCCCAGAACAAAATATACCCTTTTACGGACAGATTAACACTTGGCCTGCAACAGCTGGGACAACAGATTCAGGGTATTGCTATTTTGGCAATTGAATTTCACCCCAGAACAAATTATATGTTTTGGCGGACACTATTATACTTTGCCAGCCACAGCTTAAACCACTGATTTATGGTGTTGCTATTTTGGCAATTGAATTTCACCCCAGAACAAAATTAACCCTTTTACGGAAAGATTAACACTTGGCCTGCAACAGCTGGGACACCAGATTCAGGGTATTCCTATTTTGGCAATTGAATTTCACCCCAGAACAAAATATATGTTTCGGCGGTAAATATGATACTTTGCCAGCAACAGCTGAAACCACTGATTTATGGTATTGCTATTTTGGCAATTGAATTTCTCCCCTAGAACAAAATATACCCTTTTACGGACAGATTAACACTTGGCCTGCAACAGCTGGGACACCAGATTCAGGGTATTGCTATTTTGCAATTGAATTTCACCCCAGAACAAAATATACCCTTTTACGGACAGATTAACACTTGGCCTGCAACAGCTGGGACACCATATTCAGTGTATTGCTATTTTGGCAATTGAATTTCACCCCAGAACAAAATATACCCTTTTACGGAAAGATTAACACTTGGCCTGAAACAGCTGGGGCACCAGATTGAGGGTATTGCTATTTTGGCAATTTAATTTCACCCCAGAACAAAATATACCCTTTTAAGGACAGATTAAGACCTGGCCTGCAACAGCTGGGACACCAGATTCAGGTATTGCTATTTTGGCAATTGAATTTCACCCCAGAACAAAATAAATGTTTTGGCGGACACTATTATACTTTGCCAGCCACAGCTGAAACCACTGATTTATGGTATTGCTATTTTGGCAATTGAATTTCACCCCAGAACAAAATATTCCCTTTTACGGACAGATTAACACTTGGTCTGCAACAGCTGGGACACCAGATTCAGGGTATTGCTATTTAGGCAATTGAATTTCACCCCAGAACAAATTATATGTTTTCGCGGACACTATTATACTTTGCCAGCCACAGCTGAAACCACTAATTTATGTTATTGTTATTTTGGCAATTGAATTTCACCCCAGAACAAAATTAACCCTTTTACGGAAAGATTAACACTTGGCCTGCAACAGCTGGGACACCAGATTCAGGGTATTGCTATTTAGGCAATTGAATTTCACCCCAGAACAAAATATATGTTTTGGCGGACACTATTATACTTTGCCAGCCACAGCTGAAACCACTGATTTATGGTATTGCTATTTTGGCAATTGAATTATACCCCATAACAAGATATACCCTTTTTCGGACAGATTAACACTTGGTCTGCAACAGCTGTTACACCAGATTCAGGGTATTGCTATTTAGGCAATTGTATTTCACCCCAGAACAAATTATACCCTTTTACGGACAGATTAACACTTGGCCTTCAACAGCTGGGACACCAGATTCAGGGTATTGCTATTTTGGCAATTGAATTTCACCCCAGAAAAAAATATACCCTTTTACGGACAGATTAACACTTGGCCTGCAACAGCTGGGACTCCAGATTCAGGGTATTGCTATTTTGGCAATTGAATTTCACCCCAGAACAAAATACATGTTTTGGCGGACACTATGATACTTTGCCAGCCACAGCTGAAACCACTGATTTATGGTATTGCTATTTTGGCAATTGAATTTCACCCCAGAACAAAATATACCCTTTTACGGACAGATTAACACTTGGCCTGCAACAGCTGGGACAACAGATTCAGGGTATTGCTATTTTGGCAATTGAATTTCACCCCAGAACAAATTATATGTTTTGGCGGACACTATTATACTTTGCCAGCCACAGCTGAAACCACTGATTTATGGTGTTGCTATTTTGGCAATTGAATTTCACCCCAGAACAAAATTAACCCTTTTACGGACAGATTAACACTTGGCCTGCAACAGCTGGGACACCAGATTCAGGGTATTGCTATTTTGGCAATTGAATTTCACCCCAGAACAAAATATATGTTTTAGCGGACAATATGATACTTTGCCAGCCACAGCTGAAACCACTGATTTATGGTATTGCTATTTTGGCAATTGAATTTCTCCCCAGAACAAAATATACCCTTTACGGACAGATTAACACTTGGCCTGCAACAGCTGGGACACCAGATTAAGGGTATTGCTATTTTGACAATTGAATTTCACCCCAGAACAAAATATATGTTTTGGCGGACACTATTATACTTTGCCAGCCACAGCTGAAACCACTGATTTATGGTATTGCTATTTTGGCAATTGAATTATACCCCATAACAAGATATACCCTTTTTCGGACAGATTAACACTTGGTCTGCAACAGCTGTTACACCAGATTCAGGGTATTGCTATTTAGGCAATTGTATTTCACCCCAGAACAAATTATACCCTTTTACGGACAGATTAACACTTGGCCTTCAACAGCTGGGACACCAGATTCAGGGTATTGCTATTTTGGCAATTGAATTTCACCCCAGAACAAAATATACCCTTTTACGGACAGATTAACACTTGGCCTGCAACAGCTGGGACTCCAGATTCAGGGTATTGCTATTTTGGCAATTGAATTTCACCCCAGAACAAAATACATGTTTTGGCGGACACTATGATACTTTGCCAGCCACAGCTGAAACCACTGATTTATGGTATTGCTATTTTGGCAATTGAATTTCACCCCAGAACAAAATATACCCTTTACGGACAGATTAACACTTGGCCTGCAACAGCTGGGACAACAGATTCAGGGTATTGCTATTTTGGCAATTGAATTTCACCCCAGAACAAATTATATGTTTTGGCGGACACTATTATACTTTGCCAGCCACAGCTTAAACCACTGATTTATGGTGTTGCTATTTTGGCAATTGAATTTCACCCCAGAACAAAATTAACCCTTTTACGGAAAGATTAACACTTGGCCTGCAACAGCTGGGACACCAGATTCAGGGTATTCCTATTTTGGCAATTGAATTTCACCCCAGAACAAAATATATGTTTCAGCGGAAAATATGATACTTTGCCAGCCACAGCTGAAACCACTGATTTATGGTATTGCTATTTTGGCAATTGAATTTCTCCCCTAGAACAAAATATACCCTTTACGGACAGATTAACACTTGGCCTGCAACAGCTGGGACACCAGATTCAGGGTATTGCTATTTTGCAATTGAATTTCACCCCAGAACAAAATATACCCTTTTACGGACAGATTAACACTTGGCCTGCAACAGCTGGGACACCATATTCAGTGTATTGCTATTTTGGCAATTGAATTTCACCCCAGAACAAAATATACCCTTTTACGGAAAGATTAACACTTGGCCTGAAACAGCTGGGGCACCAGATTGAGGGTATTGCTATTTTGGCAATTTAATTTCACCCCAGAACAAAATATACCCTTTTAAGGACAGATTAAGACCTGGCCTGCAACAGCTGGGACACCAGATTCAGGTATTGCTATTTTGGCAATTGAATTTCACCCCAGAACAAAATAAATGTTTTGGCGGACACTATTATACTTTGCCAGCCACAGCTGAAACCACTGATTTATGGTATTGCTATTTTGGCAATTGAATTTCACCCCAGAACAAAATATTCCCTTTTACGGACAGATTAACACTTGGTCTGCAACAGCTGGGACACCAGATTCAGGGTATTGCTATTTAGGCAATTGAATTTCACCCCAGAACAAATTATATGTTTTCGCGGACACTATTATACTTTGCCAGCCACAGCTGAAACCACTAATTTATGGTATTGTTATTTTGGCAATTGAATTTCACCCCCGAACAAAATTTACCCTTTTACTGACAGATTAACACTTGGCCTGCAACAGCTGGGACACCAGATTCAGGGTATTGCTATTTTGGCAATTGAATTTCACCCCGAACAAAATTTACCCTTTTACGGACAGATTAACACTTGGCCTGCAACAGCTGGGACACCAGATTCAGGGTATTGCTATTTTGGCAATTGAATTTCACCCCAGAACAAAATAAATGTTTTGGCGGACACTATTATACTTTGCCAGCCACAGCTGAAACCACTGATTTATGGTATTGCTATTTTGGCAATTGAATTTCACCCCAGAACAAAATATACCCTTTTACGGACAGATTAACACTTGGCCTGCAAAAGCTGGGACACCAGATTCAGGGTATTGCTATTTTGCAATTGAATTTCACCCCAGAACAAATTATATGTTTTGGAGGACACTATTATACTTTGCCAGCTACAGCTGAAACCACTAATTTATGGTATTGTTATTTTGGCAATTGAATTTCACCCCCGAACAAAATTTACCCTTTTACTGACAGATTAACACTTGGCCTGCAACAACTGGGACACCAGATTCAGGGTATTGCTATTTTGGCAATTGAATTTCACCCCAGAACAAAATATATGTTTTGGAGGACACTATTGTACTTTGCCAGCCACAGCTGAAACCACTGATTTGTGGTATTGCTATTTTGGCAATTGAATTTCTCCCCTAGAACAAAATATACCCTTTTACGGACAGATTAACACTTGGTCTGCAAAAGCTGGGACACCAGATTAAGGGTATTGCTATTTTGGCAATTGAATTTCACCCCAGAACAAAATATACCCTTTTACGGACAAATTAACACTTGGCCTTCAACAGCTGGGACACCAGATTCAGGGTATTGCTATTTTGGCAATTGAATTTCACCCCAGAACAAAATATACCCTTTTACGGACAGATTAACACTTGGCCTGAAACAGCTGGGGCACTAGATTCAGGGTATTGCTATTTTGGCAATTGAATTTCACCCCAGAACAAAATATACCCTTTTACGGACAGATTAACACTTGGCCTTCAACAGCTGGGACACCAGATTCAGGGTATTGCTAATTTGGCAATTGAATTTCACCCCAGAACAAAATATATGTTTTGGCGGACACTATTATACTTTGCCAGCCACAGCTGAAACCACTGATTTATGGTATTGCTATTTTGGCAATTGAATTATACCCCAGAACAAAATATACCCTTTTTCGGACAGATTAACACTTGGTCTGCAACAGCTGTTACACCAGATTCAGGGTATTGCTATTTAGGCAATTAAATTTCACCCCAGAACAAATTATATGTTTTGGCGGACACTATTATACTTTGCCAGCCACAGCTGAAACCACTGATTTATGGTATTGCTATTTTAGCAATTGAATTTCACCCCAGAACAAAATATACCCTTTTACAGACAGATTAACACTTGGCTTGCAACAGCTGGGACTCCAGATTAAGGGTATTGCTATTTTGGCAATTGAATTTCACCCCAGAACAAAATACATGTTTTGGCGGACACTAATATACTTTGCCAGCCACAGCTGAAACCACTGATTTATGGTGTTGCTATTTTGGCAATTCAATTTCACCCCAGAACAAAATATATGTTTTGGCGGACACTATGATACTTTGCCAGCCACAGCTGAAACCACTGATTTATGGTATTGCTATTTTGGCAATAGAATTTAACCCCAGAACAAAATATACCCTTTACGGACAGATTAACACTTGGCCTGCAAAAGCTGGGACACCAGATTCAGGGTATTGCTATTTTGGCAATTGAATTTCACCCCAGAACAAATTATATGTTTTGGCGGACACTATTATACTTTGCCAGCCACAGCTGAAACCACTGATTTATGGTGTTGCTATTTTGGCAATTGAATTTCACCCCGAACAAAATTTACCCTTTTCTGGACAGATTAACACTTAGCCTGCAACAACTGGGACACCAGATTCAGGGTATTGCTATTTTGGCAATTGAATTTCAACCCAGAACAAAATATATGTTTTGGCGGACACTATTGTACTTTGCCAGCCACAGCTGAAACCACTGATTTGTGGTATTGCTATTTTGGCAATTGAATTTCTCCCCTAGAACAAAATATACCCTTTACGGACAGATTAACACTTGGTCTGCAACAGCTGGAACACCAGATTCAGGGTATTGCTATTTTGGCAATTGAATTTCACCCCAGAACAAAATATACCCTTTACGGACAGATTAATACTTGGCCTGAAACAGCTGGGGCACCAGATTCAGGGTATTGCTATTTTGGCAATTGAATTTCACCCAGAACAAAATATACCCTTTTACGGACAGATTAACACTTGGCCTTCAACAGCTGGGACACCAGATTCAGGGTATTGCTATTTTGGCAATTGAATTTCACCCCAGAACAAAATATACCCTTTTACGGACAGATTAACACTTGGCCTGCAACAGCTGGTACACCAGATTCAGGGTATTGCTATTTTGGCAATTGAATTTCACCCCAGAACAAAATAAATGTTTTGGCGGACACTATTATACTTTGCCAGCCACAGCTGAAACCACTGATTTATGGTATTGCTATTTTGGCAATTGAATTTCACCCCAGAACAAAATATTCCCTTTTACGGACAGATTAACACTTGGTCTGCAACAGCTGGGACACCAGATTCAGGGTATTGCTATTTAGGCAATTGAATTTCACCCCAGAACAAATTACCGTATTTTTGGCGCACATAAGACGTACTTTGTCCCGCCAAAGCTGGGGAAAATGGCAGTGCGCCTTATATGGCAATACTACCATTTTCCCATAGTTAAAGCTGATACATCGCTATGGCACGCGATGTATCAGCATGGAAGGAGGGCGGAGCCTGGCAACGCTGGCGGTCGCCGCCACAGCATGACTGCCAGGCAACATTTAAAATCTTTATTATGTCCCTTATTTCCTAAAGCTCAGGATATGCGCTTCTAACCTGCATAACGATCTTCTAGCAGGCAGAGCGGTGCGGCAGGCTGTGTGTAACGTCTCACTGACGCCATCTGCCTGCTCCTCCTGCTTCATTCATAAAGTGAAAGGAGCAGGCAGATGACGCCAGTGAGGACGTTACACACCAGCCTCGCCGCCGCACCGCTCTGCCTGCTAGAGGATCGCTATAGCAGGTTAGCAGAGCGCTACTGTCCTAGGCTTTTAGGAAATAAGGGACATAATTAAAGATTTTAAATGTTATACAAGCAGTCACGCTGTTAGCGGCGGGCCGCCCGCCATGTGCTGCCAGGCTCCGCCCCTAAGCAGCCATGGGCCAGATGTTTGAGAAAGGGGGCACTCTGTGGATGACACTGAATTAGTGATCTGTGGATGACACATATAGCATAAGATGCTATATATGTGTCATCCACAGATCCAATCCATTACAGTGTCATTCATAAATGCCCCCATCACAGTGCTATCCACAGATCCCCCCATCACAGTGCTATCCACAGATCCCCCATCACAGTGCTATCCACAGATCCCCCATCACAGTGCCATCCACATCTCCCCACATAACAGTGCCATCCACAGATCCCCCATAATACTGTCATGCACAGACCACCATTACTTCAAAAGCACACCTTTTGGTTAAAAATATTTTTTTTCTTATTTTTCTCCTCAAAAACCCAGGTGCGTCTTATAGGCCGGTGCGTCTTATAGGGCGAAAAATACGGTATATGTTTTCGCGGACACTATTATACTTTGCCAGCCACAGTTGAAACCACTAATTTATGGTATTGTTATTTTGGCAATTGAATTTCACCCCAGAACAAAATATACCGTTTT
This sequence comes from Bufotes viridis, assembly GCA_033119425.1. Taxonomy (NCBI): domain Eukaryota; kingdom Metazoa; phylum Chordata; class Amphibia; order Anura; family Bufonidae; genus Bufotes; species Bufotes viridis. The sequence continues at coordinate 94,252 of JAKVIS010000211.1, read as the reverse complement.
ACGGACAGATTAACACTTGGCCTGCAACAGCTGGGACACCAGATTCAGGGTATTGCTATTTTGGCAATTGAATTTCACCCCAGAACAAAATAAATGTTTTGGCGGACACTATTATACTTTGCCAGCCACAGCTGAAACCACTGATTTATGGTATTGCTATTTTGGCAATTGAATTTCACCCCAGAACAAAATATACCCTTTTACGGACAGATTAACACTTGGTCTGCAACAGCTGGGACACCAGATTCAGGGTATTGCTATTTTGGCAATTGAATTTCACCCCAGAACAAAATATACCCTTTTACGGACAGATTAATACTTGGCCTGAAACAGCTGGGGCACCAGATTCAGGGTATTGCTATTTTGGCAATTTAATTTCACCCAGAACAAAATATACCCTTTTACGGACAGATTAACACTTGGCCTTCAACAGCTGGGACACCAGATTCAGGGTATTGCTATTTTGGCAATTGAATTTCACCCCAGAACAAAATATACCCTTTTACGGACAGATTAACACTTGGCCTGCAACAGCTGGGACACCAGATTCAGGGTATTGCTATTCTGGCAATTGAATTTCACCCCAGAACAAAATAAATGTTTTGGCGGACACTATTATACTTTGCCAGCCACAGGTGAAACCACTGATTTATGGTATTGCTATTTTGCAATTGAATTTCACCCCAGAACAAAATATTCCCCTTTTTGGACAGATTAACACTTGGTCTGCAACAGCTGGGACACCAGATTCAGGGTATTGCTATTTAGGCAATTGAATTTCACCCCAGAACAAATTATATGTTTTCGCATACACTATTATACTTTGCCAGCCACAGCTGAAACCACTAATTTATGTTATTGTTATTTTGGCAATTGATTTTCACCCCAGAACAAAATATACCCTTTTACGGACAGATTAACACTTGGCCTGCAACAGCTGGGACAACAGATTCAGGGTATTGCTATTTTGGCAATTGAATTTCACCCCAGAACAAATTATATGTTTTGGCGGACACTATTATACTTTGCCAGCCACAGCTTAAACCACTGATTTATGGTGTTGCTATTTTGGCAATTGAATTTCACTCCAGAACAAAGTTAACCCTTTTACGGAAAGATTAACACTTGGCCTGCAACAGCTGGGACACCAGATTCAGGGTATTGCTATTTTGGCAATTGAATTTCACCCCAGAACAAAATATATGTTTTGGCGGTACAATATGATACTTTGCCAGCCACAGCTGAAACCACTGATTTATGGTATTGCTATTTTGGCAATTGAATTTCACCCTAGAACAAAATATACCCTTTTACGGACAGATTAACACTTGGCCTGCAACAGCTGGGACACCAGATTCAGGGTATTGCTATTTTGGCAATTGAATTTCACCCCAGAACAAAATATACCCTTTACGGACAGATTAACACTTGGCCTGCAACAGCTGGGACACCAGATTCAGTGTATTGCTATTTTGGCAATTGAATTTCACCCCAGAACAAAATATACCCTTTTACGGACAGATTAACACTTGGCCTGCAACAGCTGGGACACCAGATTGAGGGTATTGCTATTTTGGCAATTTAATTTCACCCCAGAACAAAATATACCCTTTTACGGACAGATTAAGACCTGGCCTGCAACAGCTGGGACACCAGATTCAGGGTATTGCTATTCTGGCAATTGAATTTCACCCCAGAACAAAATAAATGTTTTGGCGGACACTATTATACTTTGCCAGCCACAGGTGAAACCACTGATTTATGGTATTGCTATTTTGGCAATTGAATTTCACCCCAGAACAAAATATTCCCTTTTTGGACAGATTAACACTTGGTCTGCAACAGCTGGGACACCAGATTCAGGGTATTGCTATTTAGGCAATTGAATTTCACCCCAGAACAAATTATATGTTTTTGCGGACACTATTATACTTTGCCAGCCACAGCTGAAACCACTAATTTATGTTATTGTTATTTTGGCAATTGATTTTCACCCCAGAACAAAATATACCCTTTTACGGACAGATTAACACTTGGCCTGCAACAGCTGGGACACCAGATTCAGGGTATTGCTATTTTGGCAATTGAATTTCACCTCCGAACAAAATTTACCCTTTTACGGACAGATTAACACTTGGCCTGCAACAGCTGGGACACCAGATTCAGGGTATTGCTATTTTGGCAATTGAATTTCACCCCAGAACAAAATAAATGTTTTGGCGGACACTATTATACTTTGCCAGCCACAGCTGAAACCACTGATTTATGGTATTGCTATTTTGGCAATTGAATTTCACCCCAGAACAAAATATACCCTTTTACGGACAGATTAACACTTGGTCTGCAACAGCTGGGACACCAGATTCAGGGTATTGCTATGTAGGCAATTGAATTTCACCCCAGAACAAATTATATGTTTTCGCGGACACTATTATACTTTGCCAGCCACAGCTGAAACCACTAATTTATGGTAATGTTATTTTGGCAATTGAATTTCACCCCAGAACAAAATATACCCTTTTACGGACAGATTAACACTTGGCCTGCAACAGCTGGGACACCAGATTCAGGGTATTGCTATTTTGGCAATTGAATTTCACCCCAGAACAAAATACATGTTTTGGCGGATACTATTATACTTTGCCAGCCACAGCTGAAACCACTGATTTGTGGTGTTGCTATTTTGGCAATTGAATTTCTCCCCTCGAACAAAATATACCCTTTTACGGACAGATTAACACTTGGCCTACAACAGCTGGGACACCAGATTCAGGGTATTGCTATTTTGGCAATAGAATTTAACCCCAGAACAAAATATACCCTTTTACGGACAGATTATCACTTGGCCTGCAACAGCTGGGACACCAGATTCAGGTTATTGCTATTTTGGCAATTGAATTTCACCCCAGAAAAAATTATATGTTTTGGCGGACACTATTATACTTTGCCAGCCACAGCTTAAACCACTGATTTATGGTGTTGCTATTTTGGCAATTGAATTTCACCCCAGAACAAAATATATGTTTTAGCGGATAGATTAACACTTGGCCTGCAACAATTGGGACACCAGATTCAGGGTATTGCTATTTTGTCAATTGAATTTCACCCCAGAACAAAATATATGTTTTGGCGGACACTATTATACTTTGCCAGTCACAGCTGAAACCACTGATTTGTGTTGTTGCTATTTTGGTAATTGAATTTCTCCCCTCGAACAAAATATACCCTTTTACTGACAGATTAACACTTGGCCTGCAACAGCTGGGACACCAGATTCAGGGTATTGCTATTTTGGCAATTGAATTTCACACCAGAACAAAATATACCCTTTTTCGGACAGAATAACACTTGGCGTGCAACAGCTGGGACACCAGATTCAGGGTATTGCTATTTTGGCAATTGAATTTCACCCCAGAACAAAAGATACAGTATGTTTTGGCGGACACTATTATACTTTGCCAGCCACAGCTGAAACCACTGATTTATGGTATTCCTATTTTGGCAATTAAATTTCACCCCAGAACAAAATATACCCTTTTACGGACAGATTAACACTTGGCCTGCAACAGCTGGGACACCAGATTCAGGGTATTGCTATTTTGGCAATTAAATTTCATCCCAGAACAAAATATACCCTTTTACGGACAGATTAACACTTGGCCTGCAACAGCTGGGACACCAGATTCAGGGTATTGCTATTTTGGCAATTGAATTTCACCCCAAAACAAAAAATACCCTTTTACGGACAGATTAACACTTGGCCTGCAACAGCTGGGACACCAGATTAAGGGTATTGCTATTTTGGCAATTGAATTTCACCCCAGAACAAAAGATACAGTATGTTTTGGCGGACACTATTATACTTTGCCAACCACAGCTGAAACCACTTATTTATGGTATTGCTATTTTGGCAATTGAATTTCACCCCAGAACAAAATATACCCTTTTTCGGACAGATTAACACTTGGTCTGCAACAGCTGGGAAACCAGATTCAGGGTATTGCTATTTAGCCAATTGAATTTCACCCCAGAACAAATTATATGTTTTGGCGGACACTATTATACTTTGCCAGCCACAGCTGAAACCACTAATTTATGGTATTGCTATTTTGGCAATTGAATTTCACCCCAGAACAAAATATACCCTTTTACGGACAGATTAACACTTGGCCTGCAACAGCTGGGACTCCAGATTCAGGGTATTGCTATTTTGGCAATTGAATTTCACCCCAGAACAAAAGATACAGTATGTTTTGGCGGACACTATTATACTTTGCCAGCCACAGCTGAAACCACTGATTTATGGTATTGCTATTTTGGCATTTAAATTTCACCCCAGAACAAAATATACCCTTTTACGGACAGATTAACACTTGGCCTGCAACAGCTGGGACACCAGATTCAGGGTATTGCTATTTTGGCAATTGAATTTCACCCCAGAACAAAATATATGTTTTGTCGGACACTATTATACTTTGCCAGCCACAGCTGAAACCACTGATATATGGTATTGCTATTTTGGCAATTGAATTTCACCCCAGAACAAAATATTCCCTTTTTCGGACACATTAACACTTGGTCTGCAACAGCTGTTACACCAGATTCAGGGTATTGCTATGTAGGCAATTGAATTTCACCCCAGAACAAATTATATGTTTTGGCGGACATTATTATACTTTGCCAGCCACAGCTGAAACCACTAATTTATGGTATTGCTATTTTGGCAATTGAATTTCACCCCAGAACAAAATATACCCTTTTACGGACAGATTAACACTTGGCCTGCAACAGCTGGGACACCAGATTCAGGGTATTGCTATTTTGGCAATTGAATTTCACCCCAGAACAAAATACATGTTTTGGCGGACACTATTATACTTTGCCAGCCACAGCTGAAACCACTGATTTATGGTGTTGCTATTTTGGCAATTGAATTTCACCCCAGAACAAAATATATGTTTTAGCGGACACTATGATACTTTGCCAGCCACAGCTGAAACCACTGATTTATTGTATTGCTATTTTGGCAATTGAATTTCACCCCAGAACAAAATATACCCTTTTCGGACAGATTAACACTTGGTCTGCAACAGCTGTTACACCAGATTCAGGGTATTGCTATTTAGGCAATTGAATTTCACCCCAGAACAAATTATATGTTTTGTCGGACACTATTATACTTTGCCAGCCACAGCTGAAACCACTAATTTATGGTATTGCTATTTTGGCAATTGAATTTCACCCCAGAACAAAATATACCCTTTTACGGACAGATTAACACTTGGCCTGCAACAGCTGGGACACCAGATTCAGGGTATTGCTATTTTGGCAATTGAATTTCACCCCAGAACAAAATACATGTTTTGGCGGACACTATTATACTTTGCCAGCCACAGCTGAAACCACTGATTTATGGTGTTGCTATTTTGGCAATTGAATTTCACCCCAGAACAAAATATATGTTTTGGCGGACACTATGATACTTTGCCAGCCACAGCTGAAACCACTGATTTATGGTATTGCTATTTTGGCAATAGAATTTAACCCCAGAACAAAATATACCCTTTTACAGACAGATTAACATTTGGCCTGCAACAGCTGGGACACCAGATTCAGGGTATTGCTATTTTGGCAATTGAATTTCACCCCAGAACAAAATATATGTTTTGGCGGACACTATTGTACTTTGCCAGCCACAGCTGAAACCACTGATTTATGGAATTGCTATTTTGGCAATTGAATTTCACCCCAGAACAAAATATACCCTTTTACGGACAGATTAACACTTGGCCTGCAACAGCTGGGACACCAGATTCAGGGTATTGCTATTTTGGCAATTGAATTTCACCCCAGAACAAAATATATGTTTTGGCGGACACTATTATACTTTGCCAGCCACAGCTGAAACCACTGATTTATGGTATTGCTATTTTGGCAATTGAATTTCTCCCCTAGAACAAAATATACCCTTTTACGGACAGATTAACACTTGGCCTGCAACAGCTGGGACACCAGATTCAGGGTATTGCTATTTTGGCAATTGAATTTCACCCCAGAACAAAATATATGTTTTAGCGGACACTATTATACTTTGCCAGCCACAGCTGAAACCACTAGATTTATGGTATTGCTATTTTGGCAATTGAATTTCACCCCAGAACAAAATATATGTTTTGGCGGACACTATGATACTTTGCCAGCCACAGCTGAAACCACTGATTTATGGTATTGCTATTTTGGCAATTGAATTTCACCCCAGAACAATATATACCCTTTTACGGACAGATTAACACTTGGCCTGCAACAGCTGGGACACCAGATTCAGGGTATTGCTATTTTGGCAATTGAATTTCACCCCAGAACAAAATATATGCTTTTACGGACAGTATTAACACTTGGCCTGCAACAGCTGGGAAACCAGATTTAGGGTATTGCTATTTTGGCAATTGAATTTCACCCCAGAACAAAATATACCCTTTTACGGACAGATTAACACTTGGCCTGCAACAGCTGGGACACCAGATTCAGGGTATTGCTATTTTGGCAATTGAATTTCACCCCAGAACAAAATATACCCTTTTACGGACACGATTAACACTTGGCCTGCAACAGCTGGGACACCAGATTCAGGGTATTGCTATTTTGGCAATTGAATTTCACCCCAGAACAAAATATACTCTTTACGGACAGATTAACACTTGGCCTGCAACAGCTGGGACACCAGATTCAGGGTATTGCTATTTTGGCAATTGAATTTCACCCCAGAACAAAAGATACAGTATGTTTTGGCGGACACTATTATACTTTGCCAGCCACAGCTGAAACCACTGATTTATGGTATTGCTATTTTGGCAATTGAATTTCACCCCAGAACAAAATATACCCTTTTACGGACAGATTAACACTTGGCCTGCAACAGCTGGGACACCAGATTCAGGGTATTGCTATTTTGGCAATTGAATTTCACCCCAGAACAAAATATATGTTTTGGCGGACACTATTATACTTTGCCAGCCACAGCTGAAACCACTGATTTATGGTATTGCTATTTTGGCAATTGAATTTCACCCCAGAACAAAATATATCCCTTTTACGGACAGATTAACACTTGGTCTGCAACAGCTGGTACACCAGATTCAGGGTATTGCTATTTTGGCAATTGAATTTCACCCCAGAACAAATATATATGTTTTGGCGGACATTATTATACTTTGCCAGCCACAGCTGAAACCACTGATTTATGGTATTGCTATTTTGGCAATTGAATTTCACCCCAGAACAAAATATACCCTTTACGGACAGATTAACACTTGGCCTGCAACAGCTGGGACACCAGATTCAGGGTATTGCTATTTTGGCAATTGAATTTCACCCCAGAACAAAATACATGTTTTGACGGACACTATTATACTTTGCCAGCCACAGCTGAAACCACTGATTTATGGTGTTGCTATTTTGGCAATTGAATTTCACCCCAGAACAAAATATATGTTTTGGCGGACACTATGATACTTGGCCAGCCACAGCTGGGACCACTAGATTTATGGTATTGCTATTTTGGCAATTGAATTTCACCCCAGAACAAAATATACCCTTTTACGGACAGATTAACACTTGGCCTGCAACAGCTGGTACACCAGATTCAGGGTATTGCTATTTTGGCAATTGAATTTCACCCCAGAACAAAATATAATGTTTTGGCGGACACTATTATACTTTGCCAGCCACAGCTGAAACCACTGATTTATGGTATTGCTATTTTGGCAATTGAATTTCACCCCAGAACAAAATATATCCTTTTACGGACAGATATAACACTTGGCCTGCAACAGCTGGGACACCAGATTCAGGGTATTGCTATTTTGGCAATTGAATTTCACCCCAGAACAAAATATATGTTTTGGCGGACACTATTATACTTTGCCAGCCACAGCTGAAACCACTGATTTATGGTATTGCTATTTTGGCAATTGAATTTCACCCCAGAACAAAATATACCCTTTTACGGACAGATTAACACTTGGCCTGCAACAGCTGGGACACCAGATTCAGGTATTGCTATTTTGGCAATTAAATTTCACCCCAGAACAAAATATACGCTTTTTACGGACACGATTAACACTTGGCCTGCAACAGCTGGGACACCAGATTCAGGGTATTGCTATTTTGGCAATTGAATTTCTACCCCAGAACAAAATATACCCTTTTACGGACAGATTAACACTTGGCCTGCAACAGCTGGGACACCAGATTCAGGGTATTGCTATTTTGGCAATTGAATTTCACCACAGAACAAAATATATCTCTTTTACGGACAGATTAACACTTGGCCTGCAACAGCTGGGACACCAGATTCAGGGTATTGCTATTTTGTCAATTGAATTTCACCCCAGAACAAAAATATACCCTTTACGGACAGATTAACACTTGGCCTGCAACAGCTGGGACACCAGATTCAGGGTATTGCTATTTTGGCAATTGAATTTCACACCAGAACAAAAGATACAGTATGTTTTGACGGACACTATTATACTCTTGCCAGCCACAGCTGAAACCACTGATTTATGGTTTTGCTATTTTGGCAATTTGAATTTCACCCCAGAACAAAATATACCTTTTACGGACAGATTAACACTTGGCCTGCAACAGCTGGGACACCAGATTCAGGGTATTGCTATTTTGGCAATTGAATTTCACCCCAGAACAAAATATATGTTTTTGGCGGACACTATTATACTTTGCCAGCCACAGCTGAAACCACTGATTTATGGTATTGCTATTTTGGCAATTGAATTTCACCCCAGAACAAAATATTCCTTTTTTCGGACAGATTAACACTTGGTCTGCAACAGCTGTTACACCAGATTCAGGGTATTGCTATGTAGGCAATTGAATTTCACCCCAGAACAAATTATATGTTTTGGCGGACATTATTATACTTTGCCAGCCACAGCTGAAACCACTAATTTATGGTATTGCTATTTTGGCAATTGAATTTCACCCCAGAACAAAATATACCTCTTTACGGACAGATTAACACTTGGCCTGCAACAGCTGGGACACCAGATTCAGGGTATTGCTATTTTGGCAATTGAATTTCACCCCAGAACAAAATACATGTTTTTGCGGACACTATTATACTTTGCCAGCCACAGCTGAAACCACTGATTTATGGTGTTGCTATTTTGGCAATTGAATTTCACCCTAGAACAAAATATATGTTTTGGCGGACACTATGATACTTTGCCAGCCACAGCTGAAACCACTGATTTATGGTATTGCTATTTTGGCAATTGAATTTCACCCCAGAACAAAATATACCTTTTTTCGGACAGATTAACAATTGGTCTGCAACAGCTGTTACACCAGATTCAGGGTATTGCTATTTAGGCAATTGAATTTCACCCCAGAACAAATTATATGTTTTGGCGGACACTATTATACTTTGCCAGCCACAGCTGAAACCACTAATTTATGGTATTGCTATTTTGGCAATTGAATTTCACCCCAGAACAAAATATACCCTTTACGGACAGAATAACACTTGGCCTGCAACAGCTGGGACACCAGATTCAGGGTATTGCTATTTTGGCAATTGAATTTCACCCCAGAACAAAAGATACAGTATGTTTTGACGGACACTATTATACTTTGCCAGCCTTAGCTGAAACCACTGATTTATGGTATTCCTATTTTGGCAATTAAATTTCACCCCAGAACAAAATATACCCTTTTACGGACAGATTAACACTTGGCCTGCAACAGCTAGGACACCAGATTCAGGGTATTGCTATTTTGGCAATTAAATTTCATCCCAGAACAAAATATACCCTTTACGGACAGATTAACACTTGGCCTGCAACAGCTGGGACACCAGATTCAGGGTATTGCTATTTTGGCAATTGAATTTCACCCCAAAACAAAAATACCCTTTTACGGACAGATTAACACTTGGCCTGCAACAGCTGGGACACCAGATTAAGGGTATTGCTATTTTGGCAATTGAATTTCACCCCAGAACAAAAGATACAGTATGTTTTGGCGGACACTTTTATACTTTGCCAGCCACAGCTGAAACCACTGATTTATGGTATTGCTATTTTGGCAATTGAATTTCACCCCAGAACAAAATATACCCTTTTTCGGACAGATTAACACTTGGTCTGCAACAGCTGGGACACCAGATTCAGGGTATTGCTATTTAGGCAATTGAATTTCACCCCAGAACAAATTATATGTTTTAGCGGACACTATTATACTTTGCCAGCCACAGCTGAAACCACAAATTTATGGTATTGCTATTTTGGCAATTGAATTTCACCCCAGAACAAAATATACCCTTTTACGGACAGATTAACACTTGGCCTGCAACAGCTGGGACTCCAGATTCAGGGTATTGCTATTTTGGCAATTGAATTTCACCCCAGAACAAAAGATACAGTATGTTTTGGCGGACACTATTATACTTTGCCAGCCACAGCTGAAACCACTGATTTATGGTTTTGCTATTTTGGCATTTAAATTTCACCCCAGAACAAAATATAACCTTTTACGGACAGATTAACACTTGGCCTGCAATAGCTGGGACACCAGATTCAGGGTATTGCTATTTTGGCAATTGAATTTCACCCCAGAACAAAATATATGTTTTGGCGGACACTATTATACTTTGCCAGCCACAGCTGAAACCACTGATTTATGGTATTGCTATTTTGGCAATTGAATTTCACCCCAGAACAAAATATTCCCTTTTTCGGACAGATTAACACTTGGTCTGCAACAGCTGTTACACCAGATTCAGGGTATTGCTATGTAGGCAATTGAATTTCACCCCAGAACAAATTATATGTTTTGGCGGACATTATTATACTTTGCCAGCCACAGCTGAAACCACTAATTTATGGTATTGCTATTTTGGCAATTGAATTTCACCCCAGAACAAAATATACCCTTTTACGGACAGATTAACACTTGGCCTGCAACAGCTGGGACTCCAGATTCAGAGTATTGCTATTTTGGCAATTGAATTTCACCCCAGAACAAAATACATGTTTTGGCGGACACTATTATACTTTGCCAGCCACAGCTGAAACCACTGATTTATGGTGTTGCTATTTTGGCAATTGAATTTCACCCTAGAACAAAATATATGTTTTGGCGGACACTATGATACTTTGCCAGCCACAGCTGAAACCACTGATTTATGGTATTGCTATTTTGGCAATTGAATTTCACCCCAGAACAAAATATTCCCTTTTTCGGACAGATTAACACTTGGTCTGCAACAGCTGTTACACCAGATTCAGGGTATTGCTATGTAGGCAATTGAATTTCACCCCAGAACAAATTATATGTTTTGGCGGACATTATTATACTTTGCCAGCCACAGCTGAAACCACTAATTTATGGTATTGCTATTTTGGCAATTGAATTTCACCCCAGAACAAAATATACCCTTTACGGACAGATTAACACTTGGCCTGCAAACAGCTGGGACTCCAGATTCAGGGTATTGCTATTTTGGCAATTGAATTTCACCCCAGAACAAAATACATGTTTTGGCGGACACTATTATACTTTGCCAGCCACAGCTGAAACCACTGATTTATGGTGTTGCTATTTTGGCAATTGAATTTCACCCCAGAACAAAATATATGTTTTGGCGGACACTATGATACTTTGCCAGCCACAGCTGAAACCACTGATTTATGGTATTGCTATTTTGGCAATAGAATTTAACCCCAGAACAAAATATACCCTTTTACAGACAGATTAACATTTGGCCTGCAACAGCTGGGACACCAGATTCAGGGTATTGCTATTTTGGCAATTGAATTTCACCCCAGAACAAAATATATGTTTTGGCGGAAACTATTGTACTTTGCCAGCCACAGCTGAAACCACTGATTTGTGGAATTGCTATTTTGGCAATTGAATTTCTCCCCTAGAACAAAATATACCCTTTTACGGACAGAATAACACTTGGCCTGCAACAGCTGGGACACCAGATTCAGGGTATTGCTATTTTGGCAATTGAATTTCACCCCAGAACAAAAGATACAGTATGTTTTGGCGGACACTATTATACTTTGCCAGCCACAGCTGAAACCACTGATTTATGGTATTGCTATTTTGGCAATTAAATTTCACCCCAGAACAAAATATACCCTTTTACGGACAGAATAACACTTGGCCTGCAACAGCTGGGACTCCAGATTCAGGGTATTGCTATTTTGGCAATTGAATTTCACCCCAGAACAAAATACATGTTTTGGCGGACACTATTATACTTTGCCAGCCACAGCTGAAACCACTGATTTATGGTGTTGCTATTTTGGCAATTGAATTTCACCCCAGAACAAAATATATGTTTTGGCGGACACTATGATACTTTGCCAGCCACAGCTGAAACCACTGATTTATGGTATTGCTATTTTGGCAATTGAATTTCACCCCAGAACAATATATACCCTTTTACGTACAGATTAACACTTAGCCTGCAACAGCTGGGACACCAGATTCAGGGAATTGCTATTTTGGCAATTGAATTTCACCCCAGAACAAAATATACCCTTTTACGGACAGATTAACACTTGGCCTTCAACAGCTGGGAAACCAGATTTAGGGTATTGCTATTTTGGCAATTGAATTTCACCCCAGAGCAAAATATACCCTTTTACGGACAGATTAACACTTGGCCTGCAACAGCTGGGACACCAGATTCAGGGTATTGCTATTTTGGCAATTGAATTTCACCACAGAACAAAATATACCCTTTTACGGACAGATTAACACTTGGCCTGAAACAGCTGGGACACCAGATTCAGGGTATTGCTATTTTGTCAATTGAATTTCACCCAGAACAAAATATACTCTTTTACGCACAGATTAACACTTGGCCTTCAACAGCTGGGACACCAGATTCAGGGTATTGCTATTTTGGCAATTGAATTTCACACCAGAACAAAAGATACAGTATGTTTTGGCGGACACTATTATACTTTGCCAGCCACAGCTGAAACCACTGATTTATGGTTTTGCTATTTTGGCAATTAAATTTCACCCCAGAACAAAATATACCCTTTTACGGACAGATTAACACTTGGCCTGCAACAGCTGGGACACCAGATTCAGGGTATTGCTATTTTGGCAATTGAATTTCACCCAGAACAAAATATACCTTTTTACGGACAGATTAACACTTAGCCTTCAACAGCTGTGACACCAGATTCAGGGTATTGATATTTTGGCAATTACATTTCACACCAGAATAAATTATACCCTTTTACGGACAGATTAACACTTGGCCTGCAACAGCTGGGGCACCAGATTCAGGGTATTGCTATTTTGGCAATTAAATTTCACCCCAGAACAAAATATACCCTTTTACGGACAGATTAACACTTGGCCTGCAACAGCTGGGACACCAGATTCCGGGTATTGCTATTTTGGCAATTGAATTTCACCTCAGAACAAAATATACCCTTTTAAGGACAGATTAACACTTGGCCTGCAGCAGCTGGGACACCAGATTAAGGGTATTGCTATTTTGGCAATTGAATTTCACCACAGAACAAAATATATGTTTTGGCGGACACTATTATACTTCTCCAGCCACAGCTGAAACCACTGATTTATGGTATTGCTATTTTGGCAATTGCATTTCACCACAGAACAAAATATACCCTTTTTCGGACAGATTAATACTTGGTCTGCAACAGCTGGGACACCAGATTCAGGGTATTTCTATTTAGGTAATTGAATTTCACCCCAAAACAAATTATATGTTTTGGCGGACACTATTATACTTTGCCAGCCACAGCTGAAACCACTAATTTATGGTATTGCTATTTTGGCAATTGAATTTCACCCCAGAACAAAATATACCCTTTTACGGACAGATTAACACTTGGCCTGCAACAGCTGGGACTCCAGATTCAGGGTATTGCTATTTTGGCAATTGAATTTCACCCCAGAACAAAAGATACCCTTTTTCGGACAGATTAGCACTTGGCCTGCAACAGCTGGGACACCAGATTAAGGGTATTGCTATTTTGGCAATTGAATTTCACCCCAGAACAAAATATATGTTTTGGCGGACAATATTATACTTTGCCAGCCACAGCTGAAACCACTGATTTATGGTATTGCTATTTTGGCAATTGAATTTCACCCCAGAACAAAATATACCCTTTTTCGGACAGATTAACACTTGGTCTGCAACAGCTGGGACACCAGATTAAGGGTATTGGTATTTTGGCAATTGAATTTCACCCCAGAACAAAATATATGTTTTGGCGGACACTATTATACTTTGCCAGCCACAGCTGAAACCACTGATTTATGGTATTGCTATTTTGGCAATTGAATTTCACCCCAGAACAAAATATACCCTTTTTCGGACAGATTAACATTTGGTCTGCAACAGCTGGGACACCAGATTCAGGATATTGCTATTTAGGCAATTGAATTTCACCCCAGAACAAATTATATGTTTTGGCGGACACTATTATACTTTGCCAGCCATAGCTGAAACCACTAATTTATGGTATTGCTATTTTGGCAATTGAATTTCACCCCAGAACAAAATATACCCTTTTACGGACAGATTAACACTTGGCCTGCAACAGCAGGGACACCAGATTCAGGGTATTGCTATTTTGCAATTGAATTTCACCCCAGAACAAAATATACCCTTTTACGGACAGATTAACACTTGGCCTGAAACAGCTGGGACACCAGATTCAGGGTATTGCTATTTAGGCAATTGAATTTCACCCCAGAACAAATTAAATGTTTTCGCGGACACTATTATACTTTGCCAGCCACAGCTGAAACCACTAATTTATGGTATTGCTATTTTGGCAATTGAATTTCACCCCAGAACAAAATATACCCTTTTACGGACAGATTAACACTTGGCCTGCAACAACTGGGACACCAGTTTCAGGGTATTGCTATTTTGGCAATTGAATTTCACACCAGAACAAAATAAACCCTTTTACTTACAGATTAACACTTGGCCTGCAACAGCTGGGACACCAGATTCAGGGTATTGCTATTTTGGCAAATGAATTTCACCCCAGAACAAAATACATGTTTTGGCGGACACTATTATACTTTGCCAGCCACAGCTGAAACCACTGATTTGTGGTATTGCTATTTTGGCAATTGAATTTCACCCCAGAACAAAATATACCCTTTGACGGACAGATTAACACTTGGCCTGCAACAGCTGGGACACCAGATTCAGGGTATTGCTATTTTGGCAATTGAATTTCACACCAGAACAAAATATACCCTTTACGGACAGATTAACACTTGGCCTGCAACAGCTGGGACACCAGATTAAGGGTATTGCTATATTGGCAATTGAATTTCACCCCAGTACAAAATATATGTTTTGGCGGACACTATTATACTTTGCCAGCCACAGCTGAAACCACTGATTTATGGTATTGCTATTTTGGCAATTGAATTTCACCCCAGAACAAATATACCCTTTTTCGTACAGATTAACACTTGGTCTGAAACAGCTGGGACACCAGATTCAGGGTATTGCTATTTAGGCAATTGAATTTCACCCCAGAACAAATTAAATGTTTTCACGGACACTATTATACTTTGCCAGCCACAGCTGAAACCACTAATTTATGGTATTGCTATTTTGGCAATTGAATTTCACCCCAGAACAAAATATACCCTTTTACGGACAGATTAACACTTGGCCTGCAACAACTGGGGACACCAGTTTCAGGGTATTGCTATTTTGGCAATTGAATTTCACACCAGAACAAAATAAACCCTTTTACTTACAGATTAACACTTGGCCTGCAACAGCTGGGACACCAGATTCAGGGTATTGCTATTTTGGCAAATGAATTTCACCCCAGAACAAAATACATGTTTTGGCGGACACTATTATACTTTGCCAGCCACAGCTGAAACCACTGATTTATGGTGTTGCTATTTTGGCAATTGAATTTCACCACAGAACAAAATATATGTTTTGGCGGACACTATGATACTTTGCCAGCCAAAGCTGAAGCCACTGATTTATGGTATTGCTATTTTGGCAATTAAATTTAACCCCAGAACAAAATATACCCTTTTACGGACAGATAAACACTTGGTCTGCAACAGCTGGGACACCAGATTCAGGGTATTGCTATTTTGGCAGTTGAATTTCACCCCAGAACAAATTATATGTTTTGCGGACACTATTATACTTTGCCAGCCACAGCTGAAACCACTGATTTATGGTGTTGCTATTTTGACAATTGAATTTCACCCCAGAACAAAATTAACCCTTTTACGGACAGATTAACACTTGGCCTGCAACAGCTGGGACACCAGATTCAGGGTATTGCTATTTTGGCAATTGAATTTCACCCCAGAACAAAATACATGTTTTGGCGGACACTATTATACTTTGCCAGCCACAGCTGAAACCACTGATTTATGGTGTTGCTATTTTGGCAATTGAATTTCACCCTAGAACAAAATATATGTTTTGGCGGACACTATGATACTTTGCCAGCCACAGCTGAAACCACTGATTTATGGTATTGCTATTTTGGCAATTGAATTTCACCCCAGAACAAAATATACCTTTTTCTCGACAGATTAACACTTGGTCTGCAACAGCTGTTACACCAGATTCAGGGTATTGCTATTTAGGCAATTGAATTTCACCCCAGAACAAATTATATGTTTTAGCGGACACTATTATACTTTGCCAGCCACAGCTGAAACCACTAATTTATGGTATTGCTATTTTGGCAATTGAATTTCACCCCAGAACAAAATATACCCTTTACGGACAGAATAACACTTGGCCTGCAACAGCTGGGACACCAGATTCAGGGTATTGCTATTTTGGCAATTGAATTTCACCCCAGAACAAAAGATACAGTATGTTTTGGCGGACACTATTATACTTTGCCAGCCTTAGCTGAAACCACTGATTTATGGTATTCCTATTTTGGCAATTAAATTTCACCCCAGAACAAAATATACCCTTTACGGACAGATTAACACTTGGCCTGCAACAGCTAGGACACCAGATTCAGGGTATTGCTATTTTGGCAATTAAATTTCATCCCAGAACAAAATATACCCTTTTACGGACAGATTAACACTTGGCCTGCAACAGCTGGGACACCAGATTCAGGGTATTGCTATTTTGGCAATTGAATTTCACCCCAAAACAAAATATACCCTTTTACGGACAGATTAACACTTGGCCTGCAACAGCTGGGACACCAGATTAAGGGTATTGCTATTTTGGCAATTGAATTTCACCCCAGAACAAAAGATACAGTATGTTTTGGCGGACACTATTATACTTTGCCAGCCACAGCTGAAACCACTGATTTATGGTATTGCTATTTTGGCAATTGAATTTCACCCCAGAACAAAATATACCCTTTTTCGGACAGATTAACACTTGGTCTGCAACAGCTGGGACACCAGATTCAGGGTATTGCTATTTAGGCAATTGAATTTCACCCCAGAACAAATTATATGTTTTGACGGACACTATTATACTTTGCCAGCCACAGCTGAAACCACAAATTTATGGTATTGCTATTTTGGCAATTGAATTTCACCCCAGAACAAAATATACCCTTTTACGGACAGATTAACACTTGGCCTGCAACAGCTGGGACTCCAGATTCAGGGTATTGCTATTTTGGCAATTGAATTTCACCCCAGAACAAAAGATACAGTATGTTTTGGCGGACACTATTATACTTTGCCAGCCACAGCTGAAACCACTGATTTATGGTTTTGCTATTTTTGGCATTTAAATTTCACCCCAGAACAAAATATACCCTTTTACGGACAGATTAACACTTGGCCTGCAATAGCTGGGACACCAGATTCAGGGTATTGCTATTTTGGCAATTGAATTTCACCCCAGAACAAATTATATGTTTTACGGACACTATTATACTTTGCCAGCCACAGCTGAAACCACTGATTTATGGTATTGCTATTTTGGCAATTGAATTTCACCCCAGAACAAAATATTCCCTTTTTCGGACAGATTAACACTTGGTCTGCAACAGCTGTTACACCAGATTCAGGGTATTGCTATGTAGGCAATTGAATTTCACCCCAGAACAAATTATATGTTTTGGCGGACATTATTATACTTTGCCAGCCACAGCTGAAACCACTAATTTATGGTATTGCTATTTTGGCAATTGAATTTCACCCCAGAACAAAATATACCCTTTTACGGACAGATTAACACTTGGCCTGCAACAGCTGGGACTCCAGATTCAGAGTATTGCTATTTTGGCAATTGAATTTCACCCCAGAACAAAATACATGTTTTGACGGACACTATTATACTTTGCCAGCCACAGCTGAAACCACTGGATTTATGGTATTGCTATTTTGGCAATTGAATTTCACCCTAGAACAAAATATATGTTTTGGCGGACACTATTATACTTTGCCAGCCACAGCTGAAACCACTGATTTATGGTATTGCTATTTTGGCAATTGAATTTCACCCCAGAACAAAATATATCCCTTTTACGGACAGATTAACACTTGGTCTGCAACAGCTGGGACACCAGATTCAGGGTATTGCTATTTTGGCAATTGAATTTCACCCCAGAACAAATTATATGTTTTGGCGGACATTATTATACTTTGCCAGCCACAGCTGAAACCACTAATTTATGGTATTGCTATTTTGGCAATTGAATTTCACCCCAGAACAAAATATACCCTTTTACGGACAGATTAACACTTGGCCTGCAACAGCTGGGACTCCAGATTCAGGGTATTGCTATTTTGGCAATTGAATTTTACCCCAGAACAAAATACATGTTTTGGCGGACACTATTATACTTTGCCAGCCACAGCTGAAACCACTGATTTATGGTGTTGCTATTTTGGCAATTGAATTTCACCCTAGAACAAAATATATGTTTTGGCGGACACTATGATACTTTGCCAGCCACAGCTGAAACCACTGATTTATTGTATTGCTATTTTGGCAATTGAATTTCACCCCAGAACAAAATATACCCTTTTTCGGACAGATTAACACTTGGTCTTCAACAGCTGTTACACCAGATTCAGGGTATTGCTATTTAGGCAATTGAATTTCACCCCAGAACAAATTATATGTTTTGTCGGACACTATTATACTTTGCCAGCCACAGCTGAAACCACTAATTTATGGTATTGCTATTTTGGCAATTGAATTTCACCCCAGAACAAAATATACCCTTTTACGGACAGATTAACACTTGGCCTGCAACAGCTGGGACTCCAGATTCAGGGTATTGCTATTTTGGCAATTGAATTTCACCCCAGAACAAAATACATGTTTTGAGGACACTATTATACTTTGCCAGCCACAGCTGAAACCACTGATTTATGGTGTTGCTATTTTGGCAATTGAATTTCACCCTAGAACAAAATATATGTTTTGGCGGACACTATGATACTTTGCCAGCCACAGCTGAAACCACTGATTTATGGTATTGCTATTTTGGCAATTGAATTTCACCCCAGAACAAAATATACCCTTTTACGGACAGATTAACAATTTGGCCTGCAACAGCTGGGACACCAGATTCAGGGTATTGCTATTTTGGCAATTGAATTTCACCCCAGAACAAATTATATGTTTTGGCGGACAACTATTATACTTTGCCAGCCACAGCTGAAACCACTGATTTGTGGTATTGCTATTTTGGCAATTGAATTTCACCCCAGAACAAAATATACCCTTTTACGGACAGATTAACACTTGGCCTGCAACAGCTGGGACACCAGATTCAGGGTATTGCTATTTTGGCAATTGAATTTCACCCCAGAACAAAGATACAGTATGTTTTGGCGGACACTATTATACTTTGCCAGCCACAGCTGAAACCACTGATTTATGGTATTGCTATTTTGGCAATTGAATTTCACCCCAGAACAAAATATACCCTTTACGGACACGATTAACACTTGGCCTGCAACAGCTGGGACCACAGATTTAGGGTATTGCTATTTTGGCAATTGAATTTCACCCCAGAACAAAATAGCACTGCTTTTGACGGACACTGATTATACATTTGGCCTGCAACAGCTAGGGACACACTAGATTTAGGGTATTGCTATTTTGGCAATTGAATTTCACCCCAGAACAAAATATATGTTTTGGCGGACACTATTATACTTTGCCAGCCACAGCTGAAACCACTGATTTATGGTATTGCTATTTTGGCAATTGAATTTCACCCCAGAACAAAATATACCCTTTTACGGACAGATTAACACTTGGCCTGCAACAGCTGGGACACCAGATTCAGGGTATTGCTATTTTGGCAATTGAATTTCACCCCAGAACAAAATAATATGTTTTACGGACACTATTAATACTTGGCCAGCCACAGCTGAAACCACTGATTTATGGTATTGCTATTTTGGCAATTGAATTTCACCCCAGAACAAAATATACCCTTTTACGGATAGATTAACACTTGGCCTGCAACAGCTGGGACACCAGATTCAGGGTATTGCTATTTTGGCAATTGAATTTCACCCCAGAACAAATATATGTTTTGGCGGACACTATTATACTTTGCCAGCCACAGCTGGAAACCACTGATTTATGGTATTGCTATTTTGGCAATTGAATTTCACCCCAGAACAAAATATACCCTTTTACGGACAGTATTAACACTTGGCCTGCAACAGCTGGGACACCACTGATTCAGGGTATTGCTATTTTGGCAATTGAATTTCACCCCAGAACAAAATATATGCCTTTACGGACACGATTAATACTTGGCCTGCAACAGCTGGGAAACCATGATTTATGGTATTGCTATTTTGGCAATTGAATTTCACCCCAGAACAAAATATACCCTTTACGGACAGATTAACACTTGGCCTGCAACAGCTGGGACACCAGATTCAGGGTATTGCTATTTTGGCAATTGAATTTCACCCCAGAACAAAATATACTATGTTTTGACGGACACTATTATACTTTGCCAGCCACAGCTGGAACACCACTGATTTATGGTATTGCTATTTTGGCAATTGAATTTCACCCCAGAACAAAATATACCCTTTTACGGACAGATTAACACTTGGCCTGCAACAGCTGGGACACCAGATTCAGGGTATTGCTATTTTGGCAATTGAATTTCACCCAGAACAAAATATACTCTTTACGGACAGATTAACACTTAGCCTTCAACAGCTGGGACACCAGATTCAGGGTATTGCTATTTTGGCAATTGAATTTCACCCCAGAACAAAATATACGTTTTTGACGGACACTATTAACACTTGCCTGCAACAGCTGGGACACCGATTCAGGGTATTGCTATTTTGGCAATTGAATTTCACCCAGAACAAAATATACCCTTTTACGGACAGATTAACACTTGGCCTGCAACAGCTGGGACACCAGATTCAGGGTATTGCTATTTTGGCAATTGAATTTCACCCCAGAACAAATTATACCCTTTTACGGACAGATTAACACTTGGCCTGCAACAGCTGGGACACCAGATTTATGGTATTGCTATTTTGGCAATTGAATTTCACCCCAGAACAAAATATACCCTTTTACGGACAGATTAACACTTGGCCTGCAACAGCTGGGACACCAGATTCCGGGTATTGCTATTTTGGCAATTGAATTTCACCCCAGAACAAAATATACCCTTTTAAGGACAGATTAACACTTGGCCTGCAGCAGCTGGGACACCAGATTAAGAGTATTGCTATTTTGGCAATTGAATTTCACCACAGAACAAAATATATGTTTTGGCGGACACTATTATACTTCTCCAGCCACAGCTGAAACCACTGATTTATGGTATTGCTATTTTGGCAATTGCATTTCACCACAGAACAAAATATACCCTTTTTCGGACAGATTAATACTTGGTCTGCAACAGCTGGGACACCAGATTCAGGGTATTTCTATTTAGGCAATTGAATTTCACCCCAGAACAAATTATATGTTTTGGCGGACACTATTATACTTTGCCAGCCACAGCTGAAACCACTAATTTATGGTATTGCTATTTTGGCAATTGAATTTCACCCCAGAACAAAATATACCCTTTACGGACAGATTAACACTTGGCCTGCAACAGCTGGGACTCCAGATTCAGGGTATTGCTATTTTGGCAATTGAATTTCACCCCAGAACAAAAGATACCCTTTTTCGGACAGATTAGCACTTGGCCTGCAACAGCTGGGACACCAGATTAAGGGTATTGCTATTTTGGCAATTGAATTTCACCCCAGAACAAAATATATGTTTTGGCGGACACTATTATACTTTGCCAGCCACAGCTGAAACCACTGATTTATGGTATTGCTATTTTGGCAATTGAATTTCACCCCAGAACAAAATATACCCTTTTTCGGACAGATTAACACTTGGTCTGCAACAGCTGGGACACCAGATTAAGGGTATTGGTATTTTGGCAATTGAATTTCACCCCAGAACAAAATATATGTTTTGGCGGACACTATTATACTTTGCCAGCCACAGCTGAAACCACTGATTTATGGTATTGCTATTTTGGCAATTGAATTTCACCCCAGAACAAAATATACCCTTTTTCGGACAGATTAACATTTGGTCTGCAACAGCTGGGACACCAGATTCAGGATATTGCTATTTAGGCAATTGAATTTCACCCCAGAACAAATTATATGTTTTGGCGGACACTATTATACTTTGCCAGCCATAGCTGAAACCACTAATTTATGGTATTGCTATTTTGGCAATTGAATTTCACCCCAGAACAAAATATACCCTTTTACGGACAGATTAACACTTGGCCTGCAACAGCAGGGACACCAGATTCAGGGTATTGCTATTTTGCAATTGAATTTCACCCCAGAACAAAATATACCCTTTACGGACAGATTAACACTTGGCCTGCAACAGCTGGGACACCAGATTAAGGGTATTGCTATATTGGCAATTGAATTTCACCCCAGTACAAAATATATGTTTTGGCGGACACTATTATACTTTGCCAGCCACAGCTGAAACCACTGATTTATGGTATTGCTATTTTGGCAATTGAATTTCACCCCAGAACAAAATATACCCTTTTTCGTACAGATTAACACTTGGTCTGAAACAGCTGGGACACCAGATTCAGGGTATTGCTATTTAGGCAATTGAATTTCACCCCAGAACAAATTAAATGTTTTCGCGGACACTATTATACTTTGCCAGCCACAGCTGAAACCACTAATTTATGGTATTGCTATTTTGGCAATTGAATTTCACCCCAGAACAAAATATACCCTTTACGGACAGATTAACACTTGGCCTGCAACAACTGGGACACCAGTTTCAGGGTATTGCTATTTTGGCAATTGAATTTCACACCAGAACAAAATAAACCCTTTTACTTACAGATTAACACTTGGCCTGCAACAGCTGGGACACCAGATTCAGGGTATTGCTATTTTGGCAAATGAATTTCACCCCAGAACAAAATACATGTTTTGGCGGACACTATTATACTTTGCCAGCCACAGCTGAAACCACTGATTTATGGTGTTGCTATTTTGGCAATTGAATTTCACCCCAGAACAAAATATATGTTTTGGCGGACACTATGATACTTTGCCAGCCAAAGCTGAAGCCACTGATTTATGGTATTGCTATTTTGGCAATTAAATTTAACCCCAGAACAAAATATACCCTTTTACGGACAGATAAACACTTGGTCTGCAACAGCTGGGACACCAGATTCAGGGTATTGCTATTTTGGCAGTTGAATTTCACCCCAGAACAAATTATATGTTTTGGCGGACACTATTATACTTTGCCAGCCACAGCTGAAACCACTGATTTATGGTGTTGCTATTTTGACAATTGAATTTCACCCCAGAACAAAATTAACCCTTTTACGGACAGATTAACACTTGGCCTGCAACAGCTGGGACACCAGATTCAGGGTATTGCTATTTTGGCAATTGAATTTCACCCCAGAACAAAATATATGTTTCGGCGGACAATATTATACTTTGCCAGCCACAACTGAAACCATTGATTTATGGTATTGCTATTTTGGCAATTGAATTTCTCCCCTAGAACAAAATATACCCTTTTATGGATAGATTAACACTTGGTCTGCAACAGCTGCGGCACCAGATTAAGGGTATTGATATTTTGGCAATTGAATTTCACCCCAGAACAAAATATATGTTTTGGCGGAGACTATTATACTTTGCCAGCCACAGCTGAAACCACTAATTTATGGTATTGCTATTTTGGCAATTGAATTTCACCCCAGAACAAAATATACCCTTTTACGGACAGATTAACACTTGGCCTGCAACAACTGGGACACCAGTTTCAGGGTATTGCTATTTTGGCAATTGAATTTCACACCAGAACAAAATAAACCCTTTTACTTACAGATTAACACTTGGCCTGCAACAGCTGGGACACCAGATTCAGGGTATTGCTATTTTGGCAAATGAATTTCACCCCAGAACAAAATACATGTTTTGGCGGACACTATTATACTTTGCCAGCCACAGCTGAAACCACTGATTTGTGGTATTGCTATTTTGGCAATTGAATTTCACCCCAGAACAAAATATACCCTTTGACGGACAGATTAACACTTGGCCTGCAACAGCTGGGACACCAGATTCAGGGTATTGCTATTTTGGCAATTGAATTTCACACCAGAACAAAATATACCCTTTACGGACAGATTAACACTTGGCCTGCAACAGCTGGGACACCAGATTAAGGGTATTGCTATATTGGCAATTGAATTTCACCCCAGTACAAAATATATGTTTTGGCGGACACTATTATACTTTGCCAGCCACAGCTGAAACCACTGATTTATGGTATTGCTATTTTGGCAATTGAATTTCACCCCAGAACAAAATATACCCTTTTTCGTACAGATTAACACTTGGTCTGAAACAGCTGGGACACCAGATTCAGGGTATTGCTATTTAGGCAATTGAATTTCACCCCAGAACAAATTAAATGTTTTCGCGGACACTATTATACTTTGCCAGCCACAGCTGAAACCACTAATTTATGGTATTGCTATTTTGGCAATTGAATTTCACCCCAGAACAAAATATACCCTTTACGGACAGATTAACACTTGGCCTGCAACAACTGGGACACCAGTTTCAGGGTATTGCTATTTTGGCAATTGAATTTCACACCAGAACAAAATAAACCCTTTTACTTACAGATTAACACTTGGCCTGCAACAGCTGGGACACCAGATTCAGGGTATTGCTATTTTGGCAAATGAATTTCACCCCAGAACAAAATACATGTTTTGGCGGACACTATTATACTTTGCCAGCCACAGCTGAAACCACTGATTTATGGTGTTGCTATTTTGGCAATTGAATTTCACCCCAGAACAAAATATATGTTTTGGCGGACACTATGATACTTTGCCAGCCAAAGCTGAAGCCACTGATTTATGGTATTGCTATTTTGGCAATTAAATTTAACCCCAGAACAAAATATACCCTTTTACGGACAGATAAACACTTGGTCTGCAACAGCTGGGACACCAGATTCAGGGTATTGCTATTTTGGCAGTTGAATTTCACCCCAGAACAAATTATATGTTTTGGCGGACACTATTATACTTTGCCAGCCACAGCTGAAACCACTGATTTATGGTGTTGCTATTTTGACAATTGAATTTCACCCCAGAACAAAATTAACCCTTTTACGGAAAGATTAACACTTGGCCTGCAACAGCTGGGACACCAGATTCAGGGTATTGCTATTTTGGCAATTGAATTTCACCCCAGAACAAAATATATGTTTCGACGGACAATATTATACTTTGCCAGCCACAACTGAAACCATTGATTTATGGTATTGCTATTTTGGCAATTGAATTTCTCCCCTATAACAAAATATACCCTTTTATGGATAGATTAACACTTGGTCTGCAACAGCTGCGGCACCAGATTAAGGGTATTGATATTTTGGCAATTGAATTTCACCCCAGAACAAAATATATGTTTTGGCGGAGACTATTATACTTTGCCAGCCACAGCTGAAACCACTGATTTATGGTATTGCTATTTTGGCAATTGAATTTCACCCCAGAACAAAATATACCCTTTTACGGACAGATTAACACTTGGCCTGCAACAGCTGGGACACCAGATTCAGGGTATTGCTATTTTGGCAATTGAATTTCACCCCAGAACAAAAGATACAGTATGTTTTGGCGGACGCTATTATACTTTGCCAGCCACAGCTGAAACCACTGATTTATGGTATTGCTATTTTGGCAATTAAATTTCACCCCAGAACAAAATATACCCTTTTACGGACAGATTAACACTTGGCGTGCAACAGCTGGGACACCAGATTCAGGGTATTGCTATTTTGGCAATTGAATTTCACCCCAGAACAAAATATACCCTTTTTCGGACAGATTAACACTTGGTCTGCAACAGCTGGGACACCAGATTAAGGGTATTGGTATTTTGGCAATTGAATTTCACCCCAGAACAAAATATATGTTATGGCGGACACTATTATACTTTGCCAGCCACAGCTGAAACCACTGATTTATGGTATTGCTATTTTGGCAATTGAATTTCACCCCAGAACAAAATATACCCTTTTTCGGACAGATTAACACTTGGTCTGCAACAGCTGTTAGACCAGATTCAGGGTATTGCTATTTTGGCAATTGAATTTCACCCCAGAACAAATTATATGTTTTGGCGGACACTATTATACTTTGCCAGCCACAGCTGAAACCACTAATTTATGGTATTGCTATTTTGGCAAATGAATTTCACCCCAGAACAAAATATACCCTTTTACGGACAGATTAACATTTGGCCTGCAACAGCTGGGACACCAGATTCAGGGTATTGCTTTTTGGCAATTGAATTTCACCCCAGAACAAATTATATGTTTTGGCGGACACTATTATACTTTGCCAGCCACAGCTGAAACCACTGATTTGTGGTATTGCTATTTTGGCAATTGAATTTCTCCCTAGAACAAAATATACCCTTTTACGGACAGATTAACACTTGGTCTGCAACAGCTGGGACACCAGATTCAGGATATTGCTATTTAGGCAATTGAATTTCACCCCAGAACAAATTATATGTTTTGGCGGACACTATTATACTTTGCCAGCCATAGCTGAAACCACTAATTTATGGTATTGCTATTTTGGCAATTGAATTTCACCCCAGAACAAAATATACCCTTTTACGGACAGATTAACACTTGGCCTGCAACAGCAGGGACACCAGATTCAGGGTATTGCTATTTTGGCAATTGAATTTCACACCAGAACAAAATATACCCTTTTACTTACAGATTAACACTTGGCCTGCAACAGCTGGGACACCAGATTCAGGGTATTGCTATTTCGGCACATGAATTTCACCCCAGAACAAAATACATGTTTTGGCGGACACTATTATACTTTGCCAGCCACAGCTGAAACCACTGATTTATGGTGTCGCTATTTTGGCAATTGAATTTCACCCCAGAACAAAATATATGTTTTGGCGGCACTATGATACTTTGCCAGCCAACAGCTGAAGCCACTGATTTATGGTATTGCTATTTTGGCTATTAAATTTAACCCCAGACCAAAATATACCCTTTTACGGACAGATTAACACTTGGTCTGCAACAGCTGGGACACCAGATTCAGGGTATTGCTATTTTGGCAGTTGAATTTCACCCCAGAACAAATTATATGTTTTGGCGGACACTATTATACTTTGCCTGCCACAGCTGAAACCACTGATTTATGGTGTTGCTATTTTGGCAATTGAATTTCACCCCAGAACAAAATATACCCTTTTACGGACAGATTAACACTTGGCCTGCAACAGCTGGGACACAAGATTCAGAGTATTGCTATTTTGGAAATTGAATTTCACCCCAGAACAAAATATATGTTTCGACGGAAAATATTATACTTTGCCAGCCACAACTGAAAACACTGATTTATGGTATTGCTATTTTGGCAATTGAATTTCTCCCCAGAACAAAATATACCCTTTTATGGAAAGATTAACACTTGGCCTGCAACAACTGGGACACCAGATTCAGGGTATTGCTATTTTGGCAATTGAATTTCACCCCAAAACAAAAATACCCTTTACGGAGAGATTAACACTTGGTCTGCAACAGCTGCGGACACCAGATTAAAGGTATTGCTATTTTAGCAATTGAATTTCACCCCAGAACAAAATATATGTTTTGGCGGAGACTATTATACTTTGCCAGCCACAGCTGAAACCACTGATTTATGGTATTGCTATTTTGGCAATTGAATTTCACCCCAGAACAAAATATACCCTTTTTCGGACAGATTAACACTTGGTCTGCAACAGCTGGGACACCAGATTCAGGGTATTGCTATTTTGGGAATTGAATTTCACCCCAGAACAAAAGATACAGTATGTTTTGGCGGACACTATTATACTTTGCCAGCCATAGCTGAAACCACTGATTTATGGTATTGCTATTTGGGCAATTAAATTTCACCCCAGAACAAAATATACCCTTTACGGACAGATTAACACTTGGCGTGCAACAGCTGGGACACCAGATTCAGGGTATTGCTATTTTGGCAATTGAATTTCACCCCAGAACAAAATATACCCTTTTACGGACAGATTAACACTTGGCCTGCAACAGCTGGGACACCAGATTAAGGGTATTGCTATTTTGGCAATTGAATTTCACCCCAGAACAAAATATATGTTTTGGCGGACACTATTATACTTTGCCAGCCACAGCTGAAACCACTGATTTATGGTATTGCTATTTTGGCAATTGAATTTCACCCCAGAACAAAATATACCCTTTTTCGTACAGATTAACACTTGGTCTGCAACAGCTGCAGCACCAGATTAAGGGTATTGCTATTTTGGCAATTGAATTTCACCCCAGAACAAAATATATGTTTTGGCGGAGACTATTATACTTTGCCAGCCACAGCTGAAACCACTGATTTATGGTATTGCTATTTTGGCAATTGAATTTCACCCCAGAACAAAATATACCCTTTTTCGGACAGATTAACACTTGGTCTGCAACAGCTGGGACACCAGATTCAGGGTATTGCTATTTAGGCAATTGAATTTCACCCCGAACAAATTATATGTTTTGGCGGACACTATTATACTTTGCCAGCCACAGCTGAAACCACTAATTTATGGTATTGCTATTTTGGCAATTGAATTTCACCCCAGAACAAAATATACCCTTTTACGGACAGATTAACACTTGGCCTGCAACAGCTGGGACACCAGATTCAGGGTATTGCTATTTTGGCAATTGAATTTCACCCCAGAACAAAAGATACAGTATGTTTTGGCGGACGCTATTATACTTTGCCAGCCACAGCTGAAACCACTGATTTATGGTATTGCTATTTTGGCAATTAAATTTCACCCCAGAACAAAATATACCCTTTTACGGACAGATTAACACTTGGCGTGCAACAGCTGGGACACCAGATTCAGGGTATTGCTATTTTGGCAATTGAATTTCACCCCAGAACAAAATATACCCTTTTTCGGACAGATTAACACTTGGTCTGCAACAGCTGGGACACCAGATTAAGGGTATTGGTATTTTGGCAATTGAATTTCACCCCAGAACAAAATATATGTTATGGCGGACACTATTATACTTTGCCAGCCACAGCTGAAACCACTGATTTATGGTATTGCTATTTTGGCAATTGAATTTCACCCCAGAACAAAATATACCCTTTTTCGGACAGATTAACACTTGGTCTGCAACAGCTGTTACACCAGATTCAGGGTATTGCTATTTAGGCAATTGAATTTCACCCCAGAACAAATTATATGTTTTGGCGGACATTATTATACTTTGCCAGCCACAGCTGAAACCACTAATTTATGGTATTGCTATTTTGGCAAATGAATTTCACCCGAGAACAAAATATACCCTTTTACGGACAGATTAACATTTGGCCTGCAACAGCTGGGACACCAGATTCAGGGTATTGCTTTTTTGGCAATTGAATTTCACCCCAGAACAAATTATATGTTTTGGCGGACACTATTATACTTTGCCAGCCACAGCTGAAACCACTGATTTGTGGTATTGCTATTTTGGCAATTGAATTTCTCCCCTAGAACAAAATATACCCTTTTACGGACAGATTAACACTTGGTCTGCAACAGCTGGGACACCAGATTCAGGATATTGCTATTTTGGCAATTGAATTTCACCCCAGAACGAAATATATGTTTTGGCGGAAACTATTGTACTTTGCCAGCCACAGCTGAAACCACTGATTTGTGGTATTGCTATTTTGGCAATTGAATTTCTCCCTAGAACAAAATATACCCTTTTACGGACAGATTAACACTTGGTCTGCAACAGCTGGGACACCAGATTCAGGATATTGCTATTTTGGCAATTGAATTTCACCCCAGAACAAAATATACCCTTTACGGACAGATTAACACTTGGCCTTCAACAGCTGGGACACCAGATTCAGGGTATTGCTATTTTGGCAATTGAATTTCACCCCAGAACAAAATATACCCTTTGACGGACAGATTAACACTTGGCCTGCAACAGCTGGGACACCAGATTCAGGGTATTGCTATTTTGGCAATTGAATTTCACACCAGAACAAAATATACCCTTTTACGGAAAGATTAACACTTGGCCTGAAACAGATGGGGCACCAGATTCAGGGTATTGCTATTTTGGCAATTGAATTTCACCCAGAACAAAATATACCCTTTTACGGACAGATTAACACTTGGCCTTCAACAGCTGGGACACCAGATTCAGGGTATTGCTATTTTGGCAATTGAATTTCACCCCAGAACAAAATATACCCTTTGACGGACAGATTAACACTTGGCCTGCAACAGCTGGGACACCAGATTCAGGGTATTGCTATTTTGGCAATTGAATTTCACCCAGAACAAAATATACCCTTTTACGGACAGATTAACACTTGGCCTTCAACAGCTGGGACACCAGATTCAGGGTATTGCTATTTTGGCAATTAAATTTCACACCAGAATAAATTATACCCTTTTACGGACAGATTAACACTTGGCCTGCAACAGCTGGGGCACCAGATTCAGGGTATTGCTATTTTGGCAATTAAATTTCACCCCAGAACAAAATATACCCTTTTACGGACAGATTAACACTTGGCCTGCAACAGCTGGGACACCAGATTCCGGGTATTGCTATTTTGGCAATTGAATTTCACCCCAGAACAAAATATACCCTTTTAAGGACAGATTAACACTTGGCCTGCAGCAGCTGGGACACCAGATTAAGGGTATTGCTATTTTGGCAATTGAATTTCACCCCAGAACAAAATATATGTTTTGGCGGACACTATTATACTTCTCCAGCCACAGCTGAAACCACTGATTTATGGTATTGCTATTTTGGCAATTGAATTTCACCACAGAACAAAATATACCCTTTTTCGGACAGATTAACACTTGGTCTGCAACAGCTGGGACACCAGATTCAGGGTATTTCTATTTAGGCAATTGAATTTCACCCCAGAACAAATTATATGTTTTGGCGGACACTATTATACTTTGCCAGCCACAGCTGAAACCACTAATTTATGGTATTGCTATTTTGGCAATTGAATTTCACCCCAGAACAAAATATACCCTTTTACGGACAGATTAACACTTGGCCTGCAACAGCTGGGACTCCAGATTCAGGGTATTGCTATTTTGGCAATTGAATTTCACCCCAGAACAAAAGATACCCTTTTACGGACAGATTAACACTTGGCCTGCAACAGCTGGGACACCAGATTAAGGGTATTGCTATTTTGGCAATTGAATTTCACCCCAGAACAAAACATATGTTTTGGCGGACACTATTATACTTTGCCAGCCACAGCTGAAACCACTGATTTATGGTATTGCTATTTTGGCAATTGAATTTCACCCCAGAACAAAATATACCCTTTTTCGGACAGATTAACACTTGGTCTGCAACAGCTGGGACACCAGATTCAGGATATTGCTATTTAGGCAATTGAATTTCACCCCAGAACAAATTATATGTTTTGGCGGACACTATTATACTTTGCCAGCCATAGCTGAAACCACTAATTTATGGTATTGCTATTTTGGCAATTGAATTTCACCCCAGAACAAAATATACCCTTTTACGGACAGATTAACACTTGGCCTGCAACAGCAGGGACACCAGATTCAGGGTATTGCTATTTTGGCAATTGAATTTCACACCAGAACAAAATATACCCTTTTACTTACAGATTAACACTTGGCCTGCAACAGCTGGGACACCAGATTCAGGGTATTGCTATTTCGGCACATGAATTTCACCCCAGAACAAAATACATGTTTTGGCGGACACTATTATACTTTGCCAGCCACAGCTGAAACCACTGATTTATGGTATTGCTATTTTGGCAATTGAATTTCACCCGAGAACAAAATATACCCTTTTACGGACAGATTAACATTTGGCCTGCAACAGCTGGGACACCAGATTCAGGGTATTGCTATTTTGGCAATTGAATTTCACCCCAGAACAAATTATATGTTTTGGCGGACACTATTATACTTTGCCAGCCACAGCTGAAACCACTGATTTATGGTATTGCTATTTTGGCAATTGAATTTCTCCCCAGAACAAAATATACCCTTTTACGGACAGATTAACACTTGGTCTGCAACAGCTGGGACACCAGATTCAGGATATTGCTATTTTGGCAATTGAATTTCACCCCAGAACGAAATATATGTTTTGGCGGAAACTATTGTACTTTGCCAGCCACAGCTGAAACCACTGATTTGTGGTATTGCTATTTTGGCAATTGAATTTCTCCCCTAGAACAAAATATACCCTTTTACGGACAGATTAACACTTGGTCTGCAACAGCTGGGACACCAGATTCAGGATATTGCTATTTTGGCAATTGAATTTCACCCCAGAACAAAATATACCCTTTTACGGACAGATTAACACTTGGCCTGCAACAGCTGGGACACCAGATTCAGGGTATTGCTATTTTGGCAATTGAATTTCACCCCAGAACAAAATATACCCTTTGACGGAAAGATTAACACTTGGCCTGAAACAGATGGGGCACCAGATTCAGGGTATTGCTATTTTGGCAATTGAATTTCACCCAGAACAAAATATACCCTTTTACGGACAGATTAACACTTGGCCTTCAACAGCTGGGACACCAGATTCAGGGTATTGCTATTTTGGCAATTGAATTTCACCCCAGAACAAAATATACCCTTTGACGGACAGATTAACACTTGGCCTGCAACAGCTGGGACACTAGATTCAGGGTATTGCTATTTTGGCAATTGAATTTCACCCAGAACAAAATATACCCTTTACGGACAGATTAACACTTGGCCTTCAACAGCTGGGACACCAGATTCAGGGTATTGCTATTTTGGCAATTAAATTTCACACCAGAATAAATTATACCCTTTTACGGACAGATTAACACTTGGCCTGCAACAGCTGGGGCACCAGATTCAGGGTATTGCTATTTTGGCAATTAAATTTCACCCCAGAACAAAATATACCCTTTTACGGACAGATTAACACTTGGCCTGCAACAGCTGGGACACCAGATTCCGGGTATTGCTATTTTGGCAATTGAATTTCACCCCAGAACAAAATATACCCTTTTAAGGACAGATTAACACTTGGCCTGCAGCAGCTGGGACACCAGATTAAGGGTATTGCTATTTTGGCAATTGAATTTCACCCCAGAACAAAATATATGTTTTGGCGGACACTATTATACTTCTCCAGCCACAGCTGAAACCACTGATTTATGGTATTGCTATTTTGGCAATTGAATTTCACCACAGAACAAAATATACCCTTTTTCGGACAGATTAACACTTGGTCTGCAACAGCTGGGACACCAGATTCAGGGTATTTCTATTTAGGCAATTGAATTTCACCCCAGAACAAATTATATGTTTTGGCGGACACTATTATACTTTGCCAGCCACAGCTGAAACCACTAATTTATGGTATTGCTATTTTGGCAATTGAATTTCACCCCAGAACAAAATATACCCTTTTACGGACAGATTAACACTTGGCCTGCAACAGCTGGGACTCCAGATTCAGGGTATTGCTATTTTGGCAATTGAATTTCACCCCAGAACAAAAGATACCCTTTTACGGACAGATTAACACTTGGCCTGCAACAGCTGGGACACCAGATTAAGGGTATTGCTATTTTGGCAATTGAATTTCACCCCAGAACAAAATATATGTTTTGGCGGCACTATGATACTTTGCCAGCCACAGCTGAAACCACTAATTTATGGTATTGCTATTTTGGCAATTGAATTTCACCCCAGAACAAAATATACCCTTTTACGGACAGATTAACACTTGGCCTGCAACAGCTGGGACACCAGATTAAGGGTATTGCTATTTTGGCAATTGAATTTCACCCCAGAACAAAATATATGTTTTGGCGGCACTATGATACTTTGCCAGCCAAAGCTGAAGCCACTGATTTATGGTATTGCTATTTTGGCAATTAAATTTAACCCCAGACCAAAATATACCCTTTTACGGACAGATTAACACTTGGTCTGCAACAGCTGGGACACCAGATTCAGGGTATTGCTATTTTGGCAGTTGAATTTCACCCCAGAACAAATTATATGTTTTGGCGGACACTATTATACTTTGCCAGCCACAGCTGAAACCACTGATTTATGGTGTTGCTATTTTGGCAATTGAATTTCACCCCAGAACAAAATATACCCTTTACGGACAGATTAACACTTGGCCTGCAACAGCTGGGACACAAGATTCAGGGTATTGCTATTTTGGAAATTGAATTTCACCCCAGAACAAAATATATGTTTCGACGGACAATATTATACTTTGCCAGCCACAACTGAAAACACTGATTTATGGTATTGCTATTTTGGCAATTGAATTTCTCCCTAGAACAAAATATACCCTTTTATGGATAGATTAACACTTGGCCTGCAACAACTGGGACACCAGATTCAGGGTATTGCTATTTTGGCAATTGAATTTCACCCCAAAACAAAATATACCCTTTTCGGAGAGATTAACACTTGGTCTGCAACAGCTGCGGCACCAGATTAAGGGTATTGCTATTTTAGCAATTGAATTTCACCCCAGAACAAAATATATGTTTTGGCGGAGACTATTATACTTTGCCAGCCACAGCTGAAACCACTGATTTATGGTATTGCTATTTTGGCAATTGAATTTCACCCCAGAACAAAATATACCCTTTTTCGGACAGATTAACACTTGGTCTGCAACAGCTGGGACACCAGATTCAGGGTATTGCTATTTTGGGAATTGAATTTCACCCCAGAACAAAAGATACAGTATGTTTTGGCGGACACTATTATACTTTGCCAGCCATAGCTGAAACCACTGATTTATGGTATTGCTATTTTGGCAATTAAATTTCACCCCAGAACAAAATATACCCTTTTACGGACAGATTAACACTTGGCGTGCAACAGCTGGGACACCAGATTCAGGGTATTGCTATTTTGGCAATTGAATTTCACCCCAGAACAAAATATACACTTTTACGGACAGATTAACACTTGGCCTGCAACAGCTGGGACACCAGATTAAGGGTATTGCTATTTTGGCAATTGAATTTCACCCCAGAACAAAATATATGTTTTGGCGGACACTATTATACTTTGCCAGCCACAGCTGAAACCACTGATTTATGGTATTGCTATTTTGGCAATTGAATTTCACCCCAGAACAAAATATACCCTTTTTCGTACAGATTAACACTTGGTCTGCAACAGCTGCAGACACCAGATTAAGGGTATTGCTATTTTGGCAATTGAATTTCACCCCAGAACAAAATATATGTTTTGGCGGAGACTATTATACTTTGCCAGCCACAGCTGAAACCACTGATTTATGGTATTGCTATTTTGGCAATTGAATTTCACCCCAGAACAAAATATACCCTTTTTCGGACAGATTAACACTTGGTCTGCAACAGCTGGGACACCAGATTCAGGGTATTGCTATTTAGGCAATTGAATTTCACCCCAGAACAAATTATATGTTTTGGCGGACACTATTATACTTTGCCAGCCACAGCTGAAACCACTAATTTATGGTATTGCTATTTTGGCAATTGAATTTAACCCCAGAACAAAATATACCCTTTTACGGACAGATTAACACTTGGCCTGCAACAGCTGGGACACCAGATTCAGGGTATTGCTATTTTGGGAATTGAATTTCACCCCAGAACAAAAGATACAGTATGTTTTGGCGGACACTATTATACTTTGCCAGCCATATCTGAAACCACTGATTTATGGTATTGCTATTTGGGCAATTGAATTTCACCCCAGAACAAAATATACCCTTTTACGGACAGATTAACACTTGGCGTGCAACAGCTGGGACACCAGATTCAGGGTATTGCTATTTTGGCAATTGAATTTCACCCCAGAACAAAATATACCCTTTTACGGACAGATTAACACTTGGCCTGCAACAGCTGGGACACCAGATTAAGGGTATTGCTATTTTGGCAATTGAATTTCACCCCAGAACAAAATATATGTTTTGACGGACACTATTATACTTTGCCAGCCACAGCTGAAACCACTGATTTATGGTATTGCTATTTTGGCAATTGAATTTCACCCCAGAACAAAATATACCCTTTTTCGTACAGATTAACACTTGGTCTGCAACAGCTGCAGCACCAGATTAAGGGTATTGCTATTTTGGCAATTGAATTTCACCCCAGAACAAAATATATGTTTTGGCGGAGACTATTATACTTTGCCAGCCACAGCTGAAACCACTGATTTATGGTATTGCTATTTTGGCAATTGAATTTCACCCCAGAACAAAATATACCCTTTTTCGGACAGATTAACACTTGGTCTGCAACAGCTGGGACACCAGATTCAGGGTATTGCTATTTAGGCAATTGAATTTCACCCCGAACAAATTATATGTTTTGGCGGACACTATTATACTTTGCCAGCCACAGCTGAAACCACTAATTTATGGTATTGCTATTTTGGCAATTGAATTTCACCCCAGAACAAAATATACCCTTTTACGGACAGATTAACACTTGGCCTGCAACAGCTGGGACACCAGATTCAGGGTATTGCTATTTTGGCAATTGAATTTCACCCCAGAACAAAAGATACAGTATGTTTTGGCGGACGCTATTATACTTTGCCAGCCACAGCTGAAACCACTGATTTATGGTATTGCTATTTTGGCAATTAAATTTCACCCCAGAACAAAATATACCCTTTTACGGACAGATTAACACTTGGCGTGCAACAGCTGGGACACCAGATTCAGGGTATTGCTATTTTGGCAATTGAATTTCACCCCAGAACAAAATATACCCTTTTCGGACAGATTAACACTTGGTCTGCAACAGCTGGGACACCAGATTAAGGGTATTGGTATTTTGGCAATTGAATTTCACCCCAGAACAAAATATATGTTTTGGCGGACACTATTATACTTTGCCAGCCACAGCTGAAACCACTGATTTATGGTATTGCTATTTTGGCAATTGAATTTCACCCCAGAACAAAATATACCCTTTTTCGGACAGATTAACACTTGGTCTGCAACAGCTGTTACACCAGATTCAGGGTATTGCTATTTAGGCAATTGAATTTCACCCCAGAACAAATTATATGTTTTGGCGGACATTATTATACTTTGCCAGCCACAGCTGAAACCACTAATTTATGGTATTGCTATTTTGGCAATTGAATTTCACCCCAGAACAAAATATACCCTTTTACGGACAGATTAACATTTGGCCTGCAACAGCTGGGACACCAGATTCAGGGTATTGCTTTTTTGGCAATTGAATTTCACCCCAGAACAAATTATATGTTTTGGCGGACACTATTATACTTTGCCAGCCACAGCTGAAACCACTGATTTGTGGTATTGCTATTTTGGCAATTGAATTTCTCCCCTAGAACAAAATATACCCTTTTACGGACAGATTAACACTTGGTCTGCAACAGCTGGGACACCAGATTCAGGATATTGCTATTTTGGCAATTGAATTTCACCCCAGAACGAAATATATGTTTTGGCGGAAACTATTGTACTTTGCCAGCCACAGCTGAAACCACTGATTTGTGGTATTGCTATTTTGGCAATTGAATTTCTCCCCTAGAACAAAATATACCCTTTACGGACAGATTAACACTTGGTCTGCAACAGCTGGGACACCAGATTCAGGATATTGCTATTTTGGCAATTGAATTTCACCCCAGAACAAAATATACCCTTTTACGGACAGATTAACACTTGGCCTTCAACAGCTGGGACACCAGATTCAGGGTATTGCTATTTTGGCAATTGAATTTCACCCCAGAACAAAATATACCCTTTGACGGACAGATTAACACTTGGCCTGCAACAGCTGGGACACCAGATTCAGGGTATTGCTATTTTGGCAATTGAATTTCACACCAGAACAAAATATACCCTTTTACGGAAAGATTAACACTTGGCCTGAAACAGATGGGGCACCAGATTCAGGGTATTGCTATTTTGGCAATTGAATTTCACCCAGAACAAAATATACCCTTTTACGGACAGATTAACACTTGGCCTTCAACAGCTGGGACACCAGATTCAGGGTATTGCTATTTTGGCAATTGAATTTCACCCCAGAACAAAATATACCCTTTAACGGACAGATTAACACTTGGCCTGCAACAGCTGGGACACCAGATTCAGGGTATTGCTATTTTGGCAATTGAATTTCACCCAGAACAAAATATACCCTTTTACGGACAGATTAACACTTGGCCTTCAACAGCTGGGACACCAGATTCAGGGTATTGCTATTTTGGCAATTAAATTTCACACCAGAATAAATTATACCCTTTTACGGACAGATTAACACTTGGCCTGCAACAGCTGGGGCACCAGATTCAGGGTATTGCTATTTTGGCAATTAAATTTCACCCCAGAACAAAATATACCCTTTTACGGACAGATTAACACTTGGCCTGCAACAGCTGGGACACCAGATTCCGGGTATTGCTATTTTGGCAATTGAATTTCACCCCAGAACAAAATATACCCTTTTAAGGACAGATTAACACTTGGCCTGCAGCAGCTGGGACACCAGATTAAGGGTATTGCTATTTTGGCAATTGAATTTCACCCCAGAACAAAATATATGTTTTGGCGGACACTATTATACTTCTCCAGCCACAGCTGAAACCACTGATTTATGGTATTGCTATTTTGGCAATTGAATTTCACCACAGAACAAAATATACCCTTTTTCGGACAGATTAACACTTGGTCTGCAACAGCTGGGACACCAGATTCAGGGTATTTCTATTTAGGCAATTGAATTTCACCCCAGAACAAATTATATGTTTTGGCGGACACTATTATACTTTGCCAGCCACAGCTGAAACCACTAATTTATGGTATTGCTATTTTGGCAATTGAATTTCACCCCAGAACAAAATATACCCTTTTACGGACAGATTAACACTTGGCCTGCAACAGCTGGGACTCCAGATTCAGGGTATTGCTATTTTGGCAATTGAATTTCACCCCAGAACAAAAGATACCCTTTTACGGACAGATTAACACTTGGCCTGCAACAGCTGGGACACCAGATTACGGGTATTGCTATTTTGGCAA
Source organism: Bufotes viridis (assembly GCA_033119425.1). Lineage (NCBI taxonomy): Eukaryota > Metazoa > Chordata > Amphibia > Anura > Bufonidae > Bufotes > Bufotes viridis. The sequence goes on along the minus strand of JAKVIS010000211.1, from coordinate 54,492 downwards.
TTGAATTTCACCCCAGAACAAAACATATGTTTTGGCGGACACTATTATACTTTGCCAGCCACAGCTGAAACCACTGATTTATGGTATTGCTATTTTGGCAATTGAATTTCACCCCAGAACAAAATATACCCTTTTTCGGACAGATTAACACTTGGTCTGCAACAGCTGGGACACCAGATTCAGGATATTGCTATTTAGGCAATTGAATTTCACCCCAGAACAAATTATATGTTTTGGCGGACACTATTATACTTTGCCAGCCATAGCTGAAACCACTAATTTATGGTATTGCTATTTTGGCAATTGAATTTCACCCCAGAACAAAATATACCCTTTTACGGACAGATTAACACTTGGCCTGCAACAGCAGGGACACCAGATTCAGGGTATTGCTATTTTGGCAATTGAATTTCACACCAGAACAAAATATACCCTTTTACTTACAGATTAACACTTGGCCTGCAACAGCTGGGACACCAGATTCAGGGTATTGCTATTTTGGCACATGAATTTCACCCCAGAACAAAATACATGTTTTGGCGGACACTATTATACTTTGCCAGCCACAGCTGAAACCACTGATTTATGGTGTTGCTATTTTGGCAATTGAATTTCACCCCAGAACAAAATATATGTTTTGGCGGCACTATGATACTTTGCCAGCCAAAGCTGAAGCCACTGATTTATGGTATTGCTATTTTGGCAATTAAATTTAACCCCAGACCAAAATATACCCTTTTACGGACAGATTAACACTTGGTCTGCAACAGCTGGGACACCAGATTCAGGGTATTGCTATTTTGGCAGTTGAATTTCACCCCAGAACAAATTATATGTTTTGGCGGACACTATTATACTTTGCCAGCCACAGCTGAAACCACTGATTTATGGTGTTGCTATTTTGGCAATTGAATTTCACCCCAGAACAAAATATACCCTTTACGGACAGATTAACACTTGGCCTGCAACAGCTGGGACACAAGATTCAGGGTATTGCTATTTTGGAAATTGAATTTCACCCCAGAACAAAATATATGTTTCGACGGACAATATTATACTTTGCCAGCCACAACTGAAAACACTGATTTATGGTATTGCTATTTTGGCAATTGAATTTCTCCCTAGAACAAAATATACCCTTTTATGGATAGATTAACACTTGGCCTGCAACAACTGGGACACCAGATTCAGGGTATTGCTATTTTGGCAATTGAATTTCACCCCAAAACAAAAATACCCTTTTACGGAGAGATTAACACTTGGTCTGCAACAGCTGCGGCACCAGATTAAGGGTATTGCTATTTTAGCAATTGAATTTCACCCCAGAACAAAATATATGTTTTGGCGGAGACTATTATACTTTGCCAGCCACAGCTGAAACCACTGATTTATGGTATTGCTATTTTGGCAATTGAATTTCACCCCAGAACAAAATATACCCTTTTTCGGACAGATTAACACTTGGTCTGCAACAGCTGGGACACCAGATTCAGGGTATTGCTATTTTGGGAATTGAATTTCACCCCAGAACAAAAGATACAGTATGTTTTGGCGGACACTATTATACTTTGCCAGCCATAGCTGAAACCACTGATTTATGGTATTGCTATTTTGGCAATTAAATTTCACCCCAGAACAAAATATACCCTTTTACGGACAGATTAACACTTGGCGTGCAACAGCTGGGACACCAGATTCAGGGTATTGCTATTTTGGCAATTGAATTTCACCCCAGAACAAAATATACCCTTTTACGGACAGATTAACACTTGGCCTGCAACAGCTGGGACACCAGATTAAGGGTATTGCTATTTTGGCAATTGAATTTCACCCCAGAACAAAATATATGTTTTGGCGGACACTATTATACTTTGCCAGCCATATCTGAAACCACTGATTTATGGTATTGCTATTTGGGCAATTAAATTTCACCCCAGAACAAAATATACCCTTTTACGGACAGATTAACACTTGGCGTGCAACAGCTGGGACACCAGATTAAGGGTATTGCTATTTTGGCAATTGAATTTCACCCCAGAACAAAATATATGTTTTGGCGGACACTATTATACTTTGCCAGCCACAGCTGAAACCACTGATTTATGGTATTGCTATTTTGGCAATTGAATTTCACCCCAGAACAAAATATACCCTTTTTCGTACAGATTAACACTTGGTCTGCAACAGCTGGGACACCAGATTAAGGTATTGCTATTTTGGCAATTGAATTTCACCCCAGAACAAAATTTAAGTTTTGGCGGACACTATTATACTTTGCCAACCACAGCTGAAACCACTGATTTATGGTATTGCTATTTTGGCAATTGAATTTAACCCCAGAACAAAATATACCCTTTTTCGGACAGATTAACACTTGGTCTGCAACAGCTGGGACACCAGATTCAGGATATTGCTATTTAGGCAATTGATTTTCACCCCAGAACAAATTATATGTTTTGGCGGACACTATTATACTTTGCCAGCCATAGCTGAAACCACTAATTTATGGTATTGCTATTTTGGCAATTGAATTTCACCCCAGAACAAAATATACCCTTTTACGGACAGATTAACACTTGGCCTGCAACAGCTGGGACACCAGATTCTGGGTATTGCTATTTTGGCAATTGAATTTCACCCCAGAACAAAAGATACAGTATGTTTTGGCGGACACTATTATACTTTGCCAGCCACAGCTGAAACCACTGATTTATGGTATTGCTATTTTTGCAATTAAATTTCACCCCAGAACAAAATATACCCTTTTACGGACAGATTAACACTTGGCCTGCAACAGCTGGGACACCAGATTCAGGGTATTGCTATTTTGGCAATTGAATTTCACCCCAGAACAAAATATACCCTTTTACGGACAGATTAACACTTGGCCTGCAACAGCTGGGACACCAGATTAAGGGTATTGCTATATTGGCAATTGAATTTCACCCCAGAACAAAATATATGTTTTGGCGGACACTATTATACTTTGCCAGCCACAGCTGAAACCACTGATTTATGGTATTGCTATTTTGGCAATTGAATTTCACCCCAGAACAAAATATACCCTTTTTCGGACAGATTAACACTTGGTCTGAAACAGCTGGGACACCAGATTCAGGGTATTGCTATTTTGGCAATTGAATTTCACCCCAGAACAAATTATATGTTTTGGCGGACACTATTATACTTTGCCAGCCACAGCTGAAACCACTGATTTATGGTGTTGCTATTCTGGCAATTGAATTTCACCCCAGAACAAAATATATGTTTTGGCGGACACTATGATACTTTGCCAGCCAAAGCTGAAGACAATGATTTATGGTATTGCTATTTTGGCAATTAAATTTAACCCCAGAACAAAATATACCCTTTTACGGACAGATTAACACTTGGTCTGCAACAGCTGGGACACCAGATTCAGGATATTGCTATTTTGGCAATTAAATTTCACCCCAGAACAAAATATACCCTTTTACGGACACGATTAACACTTGGCCTTCAACAGCTGGGACACCAGATTCAGGGTATTGCTATTTTGGCAATTGAATTTCACCCCAGAACAAAATATACCCTTTGACGGACAGATTAACACTTGGCCTGCAACAGCTGGGACACCAGATTCAGGGTATTGCTATTTTGGCAATTGAATTTCACACCAGAACAAAATATACCCTTTTACGGAAAGATTAACACTTGGCCTGAAACAGATGGGGCACCAGATTCAGGGTATTGCTATTTTGGCAATTGAATTTCACCCAGAACAAAATATACCCTTTTACGGACAGATTAACACTTGGCCTTCAACAGCTGGGACACCAGATTCAGGGTATTGCTATTTTGGCAATTGAATTTCACCCCAGAACAAAATATACCCTTTACGGACAGATTAACACTTGGCCTGCAACAGCTGGGACACCAGATTCAGGGTATTGCTATTTTGGCAATTGAATTTCACCCCAGAACAAATTATATGTTTTAGCGGACACTATTATACTTTGCCAGCCACAGCTGAAACCACTGATTTATGGTGTTGCTATTTTGGCAATTGAATTTCACCCCAGAACAAAATATATGTTTTGGTGGACACTATGATACTTTGCCAGCCAAAGCTGAAGACAATGATTTATGGTATTGCTATTTTGGCAATTAAATTTAACCCCAGAACAAAATATACCCTTTTACGGACAGATTAACACTTGGTCTGCAACAGCTGGGACACCAGATTCAGGATATTGCTATTTTGGCAATTGAATTTCACCCCAGAACAAAATATACCCTTTACGGACAGATTAACACTTGGCCTTCAACAGCTGGGACACCAGATTCAGGGTATTGCTATTTTGGCAATTGAATTTCACCCCAGAACAAAATATACCCTTTGACGGACAGATTAACACTTGGCCTGCAACAGCTGGGACACCAGATTCAGGGTATTGCTATTTTGGCAATTGAATTTCACACCAGAACAAAATATACCCTTTTACGGAAAGATTAACACTTGGCCTGAAACAGATGGGGCACCAGATTCAGGGTATTGCTATTTTGGCAATTGAATTTCACCCAGAACAAAATATACCCTTTTACGGACAGATTAACACTTGGCCTTCAACAGCTGGGACACCAGATTCAGGGTATTGCTATTTTGGCAATTGAATTTCACCCCAGAACAAAATATACCCTTTTACGGACAGATTAACACTTGGCCTGCAACAGCTGGGACACCAGATTCAGGGTATTGCTATTTTGGCAATTGAATTTCACCCAGAACAAAATATACCCTTTACGGACAGATTAACACTTGGCCTTCAACAGCTGGGACACCAGATTCAGGGTATTGCTATTTTGGCAATTAAATTTCACACCAGAATAAATTATACCCTTTACGGACAGATTAACACTTGGCCTGCAACAGCTGGGGCACCAGATTCAGGGTATTGCTATTTTGGCAATTAAATTTCACCCCAGAACAAAATATACCCTTTTACGGACAGATTAACACTTGGCCTGCAACAGCTGGGACACCAGATTCGGGTATTGCTATTTTGGCAATTGAATTTCACCCCAGAACAAAATATACCCTTTTAAGGACAGATTAACACTTGGCCTGCAGCAGCTGGGACACCAGATTAAGGGTATTGCTATTTTGGCAATTGAATTTCACCCCAGAACAAAATATATGTTTTGGCGGACACTATTATACTTCTCCAGCCACAGCTGAAACCACTGATTTATGGTATTGCTATTTTGGCAATTGAATTTCACCACAGAACAAAATATACCCTTTTTCGGACAGATTAACACTTGGTCTGCAACAGCTGGGACACCAGATTCAGGGTATTTCTATTTAGGCAATTGAATTTCACCCCAGAACAAATTATATGTTTTGGCGGACACTATTATACTTTGCCAGCCACAGCTGAAACCACTAATTTATGGTATTGCTATTTTGGCAATTGAATTTCACCCCAGAACAAAATATACCCTTTTACGGACAGATTAACACTTGGCCTGCAACAGCTGGGACTCCAGATTCAGGGTATTGCTATTTTGGCAATTGAATTTCACCCCAGAACAAAAGATACCCTTTACGGACAGATTAACACTTGGCCTGCAACAGCTGGGACACCAGATTCAGGGTATTGCTATTTTGGCAATTGAATTTCACCCCAGAACAAAACATATGTTTTGGCGGACACTATTATACTTTGCCAGCCACAGCTGAAACCACTGATTTATGGTATTGCTATTTTGGCAATTGAATTTCACCCCAGAACAAAATATACCCTTTTTCGGACAGATTAACACTTGGTCTGCAACAGCTGGGACACCAGATTCAGGATATTGCTATTTAGGCAATTGAATTTCACCCCAGAACAAATTATATGTTTTGGCGGACACTATTATACTTTGCCAGCCATAGCTGAAACCACTAATTTATGGTATTGCTATTTTGGCAATTGAATTTCACCCCAGAACAAAATATACCCTTTTACGGACAGATTAACACTTGGCCTGCAACAGCAGGGACACCAGATTCAGGGTATTGCTATTTTGGCAATTGAATTTCACACCAGAACAAAATATACCCTTTTACTTACAGATTAACACTTGGCCTGCAACAGCTGGGACACCAGATTCAGGGTATTGCTATTTTGGCACATGAATTTCACCCCAGAACAAAATACATGTTTTGGCGGACACTATTATACTTTGCCAGCCACAGCTGAAACCACTGATTTATGGTGTTGCTATTTTGGCAATTGAATTTCACCCCAGAACAAAATATATGTTTTGGCGGCACTATGATACTTTGCCAGCCAAAGCTGAAGCCACTGATTTATGGTATTGCTATTTTGGCAATTAAATTTAACCCCAGACCAAAATATACCCTTTTACGGACAGATTAACACTTGGTCTGCAACAGCTGGGACACCAGATTCAGGGTATTGCTATTTTGGCAGTTGAATTTCACCCCAGAACAAATTATATGTTTTGGCGGACACTATTATACTTTGCCAGCCACAGCTGAAACCACTGATTTATGGTGTTGCTATTTTGGCAATTGAATTTCACCCCAGAACAAAATATACCCTTTTACGGACAGATTAACACTTGGCCTGCAACAGCTGGGACACAAGATTCAGGGTATTGCTATTTTGGAAATTGAATTTCACCCCAGAACAAAATATATGTTTCGACGGACAATATTATACTTTGCCAGCCACAACTGAAAACACTGATTTATGGTATTGCTATTTTGGCAATTGAATTTCTCCCTAGAACAAAATATACCCTTTTATGGATAGATTAACACTTGGCCTGCAACAACTGGGACACCAGATTCAGGGTATTGCTATTTTGGCAATTGAATTTCACCCCAAAACAAAAATACCCTTTTACGGAGAGATTAACACTTGGTCTGCAACAGCTGCGGCACCAGATTAAGGGTATTGCTATTTTAGCAATTGAATTTCACCCCAGAACAAAATATATGTTTTGGCGGAGACTATTATACTTTGCCAGCCACAGCTGAAACCACTGATTTATGGTATTGCTATTTTGGCAATTGAATTTCACCCCAGAACAAAATATACCCTTTTTCGGACAGATTAACACTTGGTCTGCAACAGCTGGGACACCAGATTCAGGATATTGCTATTTAGGCAATTGAATTTCACCCCAGAACAAATTATATGTTTTGGCGGACACTATTATACTTTGCCAGCCATAGCTGAAACCACTAATTTATGGTATTGCTATTTTGGCAATTGAATTTCACCCCAGAACAAAATATACCCTTTTACGGACAGATTAACACTTGGCCTGCAACAGCTGTGACACCAGATTCAGGGTATTGCTATTTTGGCAATTGAATTTCACCCCAGAACAAAAGATACAGTATGTTTTGACGGACACTATTATACTTTGCCAGCCACAGCTGAAACCACTGATTTATGGTATTGCTATTTTGGCAATTAAATTTCACCCCAGAACAAAATATACCCTTTTACGGACAGATTAACACTTGGCCTGCAACAGCTGGGACACCAGATTCAGGGTATTGCTATTTTGGCAATTGAATTTCACCCCAGAACAAAATATACCCTTTTACGGACAGATTAACACTTGGCCTGCAACAGCTGGGACACCAGATTAAGGGTATTGCTATATTGGCAATTGAATTTCACCCCAGAACAAAATATATGTTTTGGCGGACACTATTATACTTTGCCAGCCACAGCTGAAACCACTGATTTATGGTATTGCTATTTTGGCAATTGAATTTCACCCCAGAACAAAATATACCCTTTTTCGGACAGATTAACACTTGGTCTGAAACAGCTGGGACACCAGATTCAGGGTATTGCTATTTAGGCAATTGAATTTCACCCCAGAACAAATTATATGTTTTGGCGGACACTATTATACTTTGCCAGCCACAGCTGAAACCACTGATTTATGGTGTTGCTATTTTGGCAATTGAATTTCACCCCAGAACAAAATATATGTTTTGGCGGACACTATGATACTTTGCCAGCCAAAGCTGAAGACAATGATTTATGGTATTGCTATTTTGGCAATTAAATTTAACCCCAGAACAAAATATACCCTTTAACGGACAGATTAACACTTGGTCTGCAACAGCTGGGACACCAGATTCAGGATATTGCTATTTTGGCAATTAAATTTCACCCCAGAACAAAATATACCCTTTACGGACAGATTAACACTTGGCCTTCAACAGCTGGGACACCAGATTCAGGGTATTGCTATTTTGGCAATTGAATTTCACCCCAGAACAAAATATACCCTTTGACGGACAGATTAACACTTGGCCTGCAACAGCTGGGACACCAGATTCAGGGTATTGCTATTTTGGCAATTGAATTTCACACCAGAACAAAATATACCCTTTTACGGAAAGATTAACACTTGGCCTGAAACAGATGGGGCACCAGATTCAGGGTATTGCTATTTTGGCAATTGAATTTCACCCAGAACAAAATATACCCTTTTACGGACAGATTAACACTTGGCCTTCAACAGCTGGGACACCAGATTCAGGGTATTGCTATTTTGGCAATTGAATTTCACCCCAGAACAAAATATACCCTTTAACGGACAGATTAACACTTGGCCTGCAACAGCTGGGACACCAGATTCAGGGTATTGCTATTTTGGCAATTGAATTTCACCCAGAACAAAATATACCCTTTTACGGACAGATTAACACTTGGCCTTCAACAGCTGGGACACCAGATTCAGGGTATTGCTATTTTGGCAATTAAATTTCACACCAGAATAAATTATACCCTTTACGGACAGATTAACACTTGGCCTGCAACAGCTGGGGCACCAGATTCAGGGTATTGCTATTTTGGCAATTAAATTTCACCCCAGAACAAAATATACCCTTTTACGGACAGATTAACACTTGGCCTGCAACAGCTGGGACACCAGATTCGGGTATTGCTATTTTGGCAATTGAATTTCACCCCAGAACAAAATATACCCTTTTAAGGACAGATTAACACTTGGCCTGCAGCAGCTGGGACACCAGATTAAGGGTATTGCTATTTTGGCAATTGAATTTCACCCCAGAACAAAATATATGTTTTGGCGGACACTATTATACTTCTCCAGCCACAGCTGAAACCACTGATTTATGGTATTGCTATTTTGGCAATTGAATTTCACCACAGAACAAAATATACCCTTTTTCGGACAGATTAACACTTGGTCTGCAACAGCTGGGACACCAGATTCAGGGTATTTCTATTTAGGCAATTGAATTTCACCCCAGAACAAATTATATGTTTTGGCGGACACTATTATACTTTGCCAGCCACAGCTGAAACCACTAATTTATGGTATTGCTATTTTGGCAATTGAATTTCACCCCAGAACAAAATATACCCTTTACGGACAGATTAACACTTGGCCTGCAACAGCTGGGACTCCAGATTCAGGGTATTGCTATTTTGGCAATTGAATTTCACCCCAGAACAAAAGATACCCTTTTACGGACAGATTAACACTTGGCCTGCAACAGCTGGGACACCAGATTAAGGGTATTGCTATTTTGGCAATTGAATTTCACCCCAGAACAAAACATATGTTTTGGCGGACACTATTATACTTTGCCAGCCACAGCTGAAACCACTGATTTATGGTATTGCTATTTTGGCAATTGAATTTCACCCCAGAACAAAATATACCCTTTTTCGGACAGATTAACACTTGGTCTGCAACAGCTGGGACACCAGATTCAGGATATTGCTATTTAGGCAATTGAATTTCACCCCAGAACAAATTATATGTTTTGGCGGACACTATTATACTTTGCCAGCCATAGCTGAAACCACTAATTTATGGTATTGCTATTTTGGCAATTGAATTTCACCCCAGAACAAAATATACCCTTTTACGGACAGATTAACACTTGGCCTGCAACAGCAGGGACACCAGATTCAGGGTATTGCTATTTTGGCAATTGAATTTCACACCAGAACAAAATATACCCTTTTACTTACAGATTAACACTTGGCCTGCAACAGCTGGGACACCAGATTCAGGGTATTGCTATTTTGGCACATGAATTTCACCCCAGAACAAAATACATGTTTTGGCGGACACTATTATACTTTGCCAGCCACAGCTGAAACCACTGATTTATGGTGTTGCTATTTTGGCAATTGAATTTCACCCCAGAACAAAATATATGTTTTGGCGGCACTATGATACTTTGCCAGCCAAAGCTGAAGCCACTGATTTATGGTATTGCTATTTTGGCAATTAAATTTAACCCCAGACCAAAATATACCCTTTTACGGACAGATTAACACTTGGTCTGCAACAGCTGGGACACCAGATTCAGGGTATTGCTATTTTGGCAGTTGAATTTCACCCCAGAACAAATTATATGTTTTGGCGGACACTATTATACTTTGCCAGCCACAGCTGAAACCACTGATTTATGGTGTTGCTATTTTGGCAATTGAATTTCACCCCAGAACAAAATATACCCTTTTACGGACAGATTAACACTTGGCCTGCAACAGCTGGGACACAAGATTCAGGGTATTGCTATTTTGGAAATTGAATTTCACCCCAGAACAAAATATATGTTTCAGCGGACAATATTATACTTTGCCAGCCACAACTGAAAACACTGATTTATGGTATTGCTATTTTGGCAATTGAATTTCTCCCTAGAACAAAATATACCCTTTTATGGATAGATTAACACTTGGCCTGCAACAACTGGGACACCAGATTCAGGGTATTGCTATTTTGGCAATTGAATTTCACCCCAAAACAAAAATACCCTTTTACGGAGAGATTAACACTTGGTCTGCAACAGCTGCGGCACCAGATTAAGGGTATTGCTATTTTAGCAATTGAATTTCACCCCAGAACAAAATATATGTTTTGGCGGAGACTATTATACTTTGCCAGCCACAGCTGAAACCACTGATTTATGGTATTGCTATTTTGGCAATTGAATTTCACCCCAGAACAAAATATACCCTTTTTCGGACAGATTAACACTTGGTCTGCAACAGCTGGGACACCAGATTCAGGGTATTGCTATTTTGGGAATTGAATTTCACCCCAGAACAAAAGATACAGTATGTTTTGGCGGACACTATTATACTTTGCCAGCCATAGCTGAAACCACTGATTTATGGTATTGCTATTTTGGCAATTAAATTTCACCCCAGAACAAAATATACCCTTTTACGGACAGATTAACACTTGGCGTGCAACAGCTGGGACACCAGATTCAGGGTATTGCTATTTTGGCAATTGAATTTCACCCCAGAACAAAATATACCCTTTTACGGACAGATTAACACTTGGCCTGCAACAGCTGGGACACCAGATTAAGGGTATTGCTATTTTGGCAATTGAATTTCACCCCAGAACAAAATATATGTTTTGGCGGACACTATTATACTTTGCCAGCCACAGCTGAAACCACTGATTTATGGTATTGCTATTTTGGCAATTGAATTTCACCCCAGAACAAAATATACCCTTTTTCGTACAGATTAACACTTGGTCTGCAACAGCTGCAGACACCAGATTAAGGATATTGCTATTTTGGCAATTGAATTTCACCCCAGAACAAAATATATGTTTTGGCGGAGACTATTATACTTTGCCAGCCACAGCTGAAACCACTGATTTATGGTATTGCTATTTTGGCAATTGAATTTCACCCCAGAACAAAATATACCCTTTTTCGGACAGATTAACACTTGGTCTGCAACAGCTGGGACACCAGATTCAGGGTATTGCTATTTAGGCAATTGAATTTCACCCCAGAACAAATTATATGTTTTGGCGGACACTATTATACTTTGCCAGCCACAGCTGAAACCACTAATTTATGGTATTGCTATTTTGGCAATTGAATTTAACCCCAGAACAAAATATACCCTTTTACGGACAGATTAACACTTGGCCTGCAACAGCTGGGACACCAGATTCAGGGTATTGCTATTTTGGCAATTGAATTTCACCCCAGAACAAAAGATACAGTATGTTTTGTCGGACACTATTATACTTTGCCAGCCATAGCTGAAACCACTGATTTATGGTATTGCTATTTTGGCAATTAAATTTCACCCCAGAACAAAATATACCCTTTTACGGACAGATTAACACTTGGCGTGCAACAGCTGGGACACCAGATTAAGGGTATTGCTATTTTGGCAATTGAATTTCACCCCAGAACAAAATATATGTTTTGGCGGACACTATTATACTTTGCCAGCCACAGCTGAAACCACTGATTTATGGTATTGCTATTTTGGCAATTGAATTTCACCCCAGAACAAAATATACCCTTTTTCGGACAGATTAACACTTGGTCTGCAACAGCTGGGACACCAGATTAAGGTATTGCTATTTTGGCAATTGAATTTCACCCCAGAACAAAATTTAAGTTTTGGCGGACACTATTATACTTTGCCAGCCACAGCTGAAACCACTGATTTATGGTATTGCTATTTTGGCAATTGAATTTAACCCCAGAACAAAATATACCCTTTTTCGGACAGATTAACACTTGGTCTGCAACAGCTGGGACACCAGATTCAGGATATTGCTATTTAGGCAATTGATTTTCACCCCAGAACAAATTATATGTTTTGGCGGACACTATTATACTTTGCCAGCCATAGCTGAAACCACTAATTTATGGTATTGCTATTTTGGCAATTGAATTTCACCCCAGAACAAAATATACCCTTTTACGGACAGATTAACACTTGGCCTGCAACAGCTGGGACACCAGATTCTGGGTATTGCTATTTTGGCAATTGAATTTCACCCCAGAACAAAGATACAGTATGTTTTAGCGGACACTATTATACTTTGCCAGCCACAGCTGAAACCACTGATTTATGGTATTGCTATTTTGGCAATTAAATTTCACCCCAGAACAAAATATACCCTTTTACGGACAGATTAACACTTGGCGTGCAACAGCTGGGACACCAGATTCAGGGTATTGCTATTTTGGCAATTGAATTTCACCCCAGAACAAAATATACCCTTTACGGACAGATTAACACTTGGCCTGCAACAGCTGGGACACCAGATTAAGGGTATTGCTATTTTGGCAATTGAATTTCACCCCAGAACAAAATATATGTTTTGGCGGACACTATTATACTTTGCCAGCCACAGCTGAAACCACTGATTTATGGTATTGCTATTTTGGCAATTGAATTTCACCCCAGAACAAAATATACCCTTTTTCGTACAGATTAACACTTGGTCTGCAACAGCTGCAGCACCAGATTAAGGGTATTGCTATTTTGGCAATTGAATTTCACCCCAGAACAAAATATATGTTTTGGCGGAGACTATTATACTTTGCCAGCCACAGCTGAAACCACTGATTTATGGTATTGCTATTTTGGCAATTGAATTTCACCCCAGAACAAAATATACCCTTTTTCGGACAGATTAACACTTGGTCTGCAACAGCTGGGACACCAGATTCAGGGTATTGCTATTTAGGCAATTGAATTTCACCCCAGAACAAATTATATGTTTTGGCGGACACTATTATACTTTGCCAGCCACAGCTGAAACCACTAATTTATGGTATTGCTATTTTGGCAATTGAATTTAACCCCAGAACAAAATATACCCTTTTACGGACAGATTAACACTTGGCCTGCAACAGCTGGGACACCAGATTCAGGGTATTGCTATTTTGGGAATTGAATTTCACCCCAGAACAAAAGATACAGTATGTTTTGGCGGACACTATTATACTTTGCCAGCCATATCTGAAACCACTGATTTATGGTATTGCTATTTGGGCAATTAAATTTCACCCCAGAACAAAATATACCCTTTTACGGACAGATTAACACTTGGCGTGCAACAGCTGGGACACCAGATTAAGGGTATTGCTATTTTGGCAATTGAATTTCACCCCAGAACAAAATATATGTTTTGGCGGACACTATTATACTTTGCCAGCCACAGCTGAAACCACTGATTTATGGTATTGCTATTTTGGCAATTGAATTTCACCCCAGAACAAAATATACCCTTTTTCGGACAGATTAACACTTGGTCTGCAACAGCTGGGACACCAGATTAAGGTATTGCTATTTTGGCAATTGAATTTCACCCCAGAACAAAATTATATGTTTTGGCGGACACTATTATACTTTGCCAGCCACAGCTGAAACCACTGATTTATGGTATTGCTATTTTGGCAATTGAATTTCACCCCAGAACAAAATATACCCTTTTTCGGACAGATTAACACTTGGTCTGCAACAGCTGGGACACCAGATTCAGGATATTGCTATTTAGGCAATTGAATTTCACCCCAGAACAAATTATATGTTTTGGCGGACACTATTATACTTTGCCAGCCACAGCTGAAACCACTAATTTATGGTATTGCTATTTTGGCAATTGAATTTCACCCCAGAACAAAATATACCCTTTTACGGACAGATTAACACTTGGCCTGCAACAGCTGGGACACCAGATTCAGGGTATTGCTATTTTGGCAATTGAATTTCACCCCAGAACAAAGATACAGTATGTTTTGGCGGACACTATTATACTTTGCCAGCCACAGCTGAAACCACTGATTTATGGTATTGCTATTTTGGCAATTGAATTTCACCCCAGAACAAAATATACCCTTTTACGGACAGATTAACACTTGGCCTGCAACAGCTGGGACACCAGATTCAGGGTATTGCTATTTTGGCAATTGAATTTCACCCCAGAACAAAATATACCCTTTTACGGACAGATTAACACTTGGCCTGCAACAGCTGGGACACCAGATTAAGGGTATTGCTATATTGGCAATTGAATTTCACCCCAGAACAAAATATATGTTTTGGCGGACACTATTATACTTTGCCAGCCACAGCTGAAACCACTGATTTATGGTATTGCTATTTTGGCAATTGAATTTCACCCCAGAACAAAATATACCCTTTTTCGGACAGATTAACACTTGGTCTGAAACAGCTGGGACACCAGATTCAGGGTATTGCTATTTAGGCAATTGAATTTCACCCCAGAACAAATTATATGTTTTGGCGGACACTATTATACTTTGCCAGCCACAGCTGAAACCACTGATTTATGGTGTTGCTATTTTGGCAATTGAATTTCACCCCAGAACAAAATATATGTTTTGGCGGACACTATGATACTTTGCCAGCCAAAGCTGAAGACAATGATTTATGGTATTGCTATTTTGGCAATTAAATTTAACCCCAGAACAAAATATACCCTTTACGGACAGATTAACACTTGGTCTGCAACAGCTGGGACACCAGATTCAGGGTATTGCTATTTTGGCACTTTAATTTCACCCCAGAACAAATTATATGTTTTGGCGGACACTATTATACTTTGCCAGCCACAGCTGAAACCACTGATTTATGGTATTGCTATTTTGGCAATTGAATTTCTCCCCTAGAACAAAATATACCCTTTTATGGATAGATTAACACTTGGCCTGCAACAGCTGGGACACCAGATTCAGGGTATTGCTATTTTGGCAATTGAATTTCACCCCAGAACAAAATATATGTTTCACGGACAATATTATACTTTGCCAGCCACAACTGAAACCACTGATTTATGGTATTGCTATTTTGGCAATTGAATTTCTCCCTAGAACAAAATATACCCTTTTATGGATAGATTAACACTTGGCCTGCAACAACTGGGACACCAGATTCAGGGTATTGCTATTTTGGCAATTGAATTTCACCCCAGAACAAAATATACCCTTTTACGGACAGATTAACACTTGGTCTGCAACAGCTGAGGCACCAGATTCAGGGTATTGCTATTTTGGCAATTGAATTTCACCCCAGAACAAAATATATGTTTTGGCGGACACTATTATACTTTGCCAGCCACAGCTGAAACCACTGATTTATGGTATTGCTATTTTGGCAATTGAATTTCACCCCAGAACAAAATATACCCTTTTACGGACAGATTAACACTTGGTCTGCAACAGCTGGGACACCAGATTCAGGGTATTGCTATTTAGGCAATTGAATTTCACCCCAGAACAAATTATATGTTTTGGCGGACACTATTATACTTTGCCAGCCAAAGCTGAAGCCACTGATTTATGGTATTGCTATTTTGGCAATTGAATTTCTCCCCTAGAACAAAATATACCCTTTTATGGATAGATTAACACTTGGCCTGCAACAGCTGGGACACCAGATTCAGGGTATTGCTATTTTGGCAATTGAATTTCACCCCAGAACAAAATACATGTTTTGGCGGACACTATTATACTTTGCCAGCCACAGCTGAAACCACTGATTTATGGTGTTGCTATTTTGGCAATTGAATTTCACCCCAGAACAAAATATATGTTTTGGCGGACACTATGATACTTTGCCAGCCAAAGCTGAAGCCACTGATTTATGGTATTGCTATTTTGGCAATTAAATTTAACCCCAGAACAAAATATACCCTTTTACGGACAGATTAACACTTGGTCTGCAACAGCTGGGACACCAGATTCAGGGTATTGCTATTTTGGCACTTTAATTTCACCCCAGAACAAATTATATGTTTTGGCGGACACTATTATACTTTGCCAGCCACAGCTGAAACCACTGATTTATGGTGTTGCTATTTTGGCAATTGAATTTCCCCCAGAACAAAATATAACCCTTTTACGGACAGATTAACACTTGGCCTGCAACAGCTGGGACACCAGATTTAGGGTATTGCTATTTTGGCAATTGAATTTCACCCCAGAACAAAATATATGTTTCGACGGACAATATTATACTTTGCCAGCCACAACTGAAACCACTGATTTATGGTATTGCTATTTTGGCAATTGAATTTCTCCCCTAGAACAAAATATACCCTTTTATGGATAGATTAACACTTGGCCTGCAACAACTGGGACACCAGATTCAGGGTATTGCTATTTTGGCAATTGAATTTCACCCCAGAACAAAATATACCCTTTTTCGGACAGATTAACACTTGGTCTGCAACAGCTGGGACACCAGATTCAGGGTATTGCTATTTAGGCAATTGAATTTCACCCCAGAACAAATTATATGTTTTGGCGGACACTATTATACTTTGCCAGCCACAGCTGAAACCACTAATTTATGGTATTGCTATTTTGGCAATTGAATTTCACCCCAGAACAAAATATACCCTTTTACGGACAGATTAACACTTGGCCTGCAACAGCTGGGACACCAGATTCAGGGTATTGCTATTTTGGCAATTGAATTTCACCCCAGAACAAAATATACCCTTTTAAGGACAGATTAACACTTGGCCTGCAGCAGCTGGGACACCAGATTAAGGGTATTGCTATTTTGGCAATTGAATTTCACCACAGAACAAAATATATGTTTTGGCGGACACTATTATACTTCTCCAGCCACAGCTGAAACCACTGATTTATGGTATTGCTATTTTGGCAATTGAATTTCACCACAGAACAAAATATACCCTTTTTCGGACAGATTAATACTTGGTCTGCAACAGCTGGGACACCAGATTCAGGGTATTTCTATTTAGGCAATTGAATTTCACCCCAGAACAAATTATATGTTTTGGCGGACACTATTATACTTTGCCAGCCACAGCTGAAACCACTAATTTATGGTATTGCTATTTTGGCAATTGAATTTCACCCCAGAACAAAATATACCCTTTTACAGACAGATTAACACTTGGCCTGCAACAGCTGGGACACCAGATTCAGGGTATTGCTATTTTGGCAATTGAATTTCACCCCAGAACAAAAGATACCCTTTTACGGACAGATTAACACTTGGCCTGCAACAGCTGGGACACCAGATTAAGGGTATTGCTATTTTGGCAATTGAATTTCACCCCAGAACAAAATATATGTTTTGGCGGACACTATTATACTTTGCCAGCCACAGCTGAAACCACTGATTTATGGTATTGCTATTTTGGCAATTGAATTTCACCCCAGAACAAAATATACCCTTTTTCGGACAGATTAACACTTGGTCTGCAACAGCTGGGACACCAGATTAAGGATATTGGTATTTTGGCAATTGAATTTCACCCCAGAACAAAATATATGTTTTGGCGGACACTATTATACTTTGCCAGCCACAGCTGAAACCACTGATTTATGGTATTGCTATTTTGGCAATTGAATTTCACCCCAGAACAAAATATACCCTTTTTCGGACAGATTAACACTTGGTCTGCAACAGCTGGGACACCAGATTCAGGATATTGCTATTTAGGCAATTGAATTTCACCCCAGAACAAATTATATGTTTTGGCGGACACTATTATACTTTGCCAGCCATAGCTGAAACCACTAATTTATGGTATTGCTATTTTGGCAATTGAATTTCACCCCAGAACAAAATATACCCTTTTACGGACAGATTAACACTTGGCCTGCAACAGCAGGGACACCAGATTCAGGGTATTGCTATTTTGGCAATTGAATTTCACCCCAGAACAAAATATACCCTTTACGGACAGATTAACACTTGGCCTGCAACAGCTGGGACACCAGATTAAGGGTATTGCTATATTGGCAATTGAATTTCACCCCAGTACAAAATATATGTTTTGGCGGACACTATTATACTTTGCCAGCCACAGCTGAAACCACTGATTTATGGTATTGCTATTTTGGCAATTGAATTTCACCCCAAAACAAAATATACCCTTTTTCGTACAGATTAACACTTGGTCTGAAACAGCTGGGACACCAGATTCAGGGTATTGCTATTTAGGCAATTGAATTTCACCCCAGAACAAATTAAATGTTTTCGCGGACACTATTATACTTTGCCAGCCACAGCTGAAACCACTAATTTATGGTATTGCTATTTTGGCAATTGAATTTCACCCCAGAACAAAATATACCCTTTTACGGACAGATTAACACTTGGCCTGCAACAACTGGGACACCAGTTTCAGGGTATTGCTATTTTGGCAATTGAATTTCACACCAGAACAAAATATACCCTTTACTTACAGATTAACACTTGGCCTGCAACAGCTGGGAAACCAGATTCAGGGTATTGCTATTTTGGCAAATGAATTTCACCCCAGAACAAAATACATGTTTTGGCGGACACTATTATACTTTGCCAGCCACAGCTGAAACCACTGATTTATGGTGTTGCTATTTTGGCAATTGAATTTCACCCCAGAACAAAATATATGTTTTGCGGACACTATGATACTTTGCCAGCCAAAGCTGAAGCCACTGATTTATGGTATTGCTATTTTGGCAATTGAATTTCACCCCAGAACAAAATATACCCTTTGACGGACAGATTAACACTTGGCCTGCAACAGCTGGGACACCAGATTCAGGGTATTGCTATTTTGGCAATTGAATTTCACACCAGAACAAAATATACCCTTTTACGGACAGATTAACACTTGGCCTGCAACAGCTGGGACACCAGATTAAGGGTATTGCTATTTTGGCAATTGAATTTCACCCCAGTACAAAATATATGTTTTGGCGGACACTATTATACTTTGCCAGCCACAGCTGAAACCACTGATTTATGGTATTGCTATTTTGGCAATTGAATTTCACCCCAGAACAAAATATACCCTTTTACGTACAGATTAACACTTGGTCTGCAAACAGCTGGGACACCAGATTCAGGGTATTGCTATTTAGGCAATTGAATTTCACCCCAGAACAAATTAAATGTTTTCGCGGACACTATTATACTTTGCCAGCCACAGCTGAAACCACTAATTTATGGTATTGCTATTTTGGCAATTGAATTTCACCCCAGAACAAAATATACCCTTTTACGGACAGATTAACACTTGGCCTGCAACAACTGGGACACCAGTTTCAGGGTATTGCTATTTTGGCAATTGAATTTCACACCAGAACAAAATAAACCCTTTTACTTACAGATTAACACTTGGCCTGCAACAGCTGGGACACCAGATTCAGGGTATTGCTATTTTGGCAAATGAATTTCACCCCAGAACAAAATACATGTTTTGGCGGACACTATTATACTTTGCCAGCCACAGCTGAAACCACTGATTTATGGTGTTGCTATTTTGGCAATTGAATTTCACCCCAGAACAAAATATATGTTTTGGCGGACACTATGATACTTTGCCAGCCAAAGCTGAAGCCACTGATTTATGGTATTGCTATTTTGGCAATTAAATTTAACCCCAGAACAAAATATACCCTTTTACGGACAGATAAACACTTGGTCTGCAACAGCTGGGACACCAGATTCAGGGTATTGCTATTTTGGCAGTTGAATTTCACCCCAGAACAAATTATATGTTTTGGCGGACACTATTATACTTTGCCAGCCACAGCTGAAACCACTGATTTATGGTGTTGCTATTTTGACAATTGAATTTCACCCCAGAACAAAATTAACCCTTTTACGGACAGATTAACACTTGGCCTGCAACAGCTGGGACACCAGATTCAGGGTATTGCTATTTTGGCAATTGAATTTCACCCCAGAACAAAATATATGTTTTGGCGGACACTATTATACTTTGCCAGCCACAGCTGAAACCATTGATTTATGGTATTGCTATTTTGGCAATTGAATTTCTCCCCTAGAACAAAATATACCCTTTTATGGATAGATTAACACTTGGTCTGCAACAGCTGCGGCACCAGATTCAGGGTATTGATATTTTGGCAATTGAATTTCACCCCAGAACAAAATATATGTTTTGGCGGAGACTATTATACTTTGCCAGCCACAGCTGAAACCACTGATTTATGGTATTGCTATTTTGGCAATTGAATTTCACCCCAGAACAAAATATACCCTTTTACGGACAGATTAACACTTGGCCTGCAACAGCTGGGACACCAGATTCAGGGTATTGCTATTTTGGCAATTGAATTTCACCCCAGAACAAAAGATACAGTATGTTTTGGCGGACACTATTATACTTTGCCAGCCACAGCTGAAACCACTGATTTATGGTATTGCTATTTTGGCAATTGAATTTCACCCCAGAACAAAATATACCCTTTACGGACAGATTAACACTTGGCGTGCAACAGCTGGGACACCAGATTCAGGGTATTGCTATTTTGGCAATTGAATTTCACCCCAGAACAAAATATACCCTTTTTCGGACAGATTAACACTTGGTCTGCAACAGCTGGGACACCAGATTAAGGGTATTGGTATTTTGGCAATTGAATTTCACCCCAGAACAAAATATATGTTATGGCGGACACTATTATACTTTGCCAGCCACAGCTGAAACCACTGATTTATGGTATTGCTATTTTGGCAATTGAATTTCACCCCAGAACAAAATATACCCTTTTTCGGACAGATTAACACTTGGTCTGCAACAGCTGGGACACCAGATTCAGGGTATTGCTATTTTGGCAATTGAATTTCACCCCAGAACAAATTATATGTTTTGGCGGACACTATTATACTTTGCCAGCCACAGCTGAAACCACTAATTTATGGTATTGCTATTTTGGCAAATGAATTTCACCCCAGAACAAAATATACCCTTTTACGGACAGATTAACATTTGGCCTGCAACAGCTGGGACACCAGATTCAGGGTATTGCTATTTTGGCAATTGAATTTCACCCCAGAACAAATTATATGTTTTGGCGGACACTATTATACTTTGCCAGCCACAGCTGAAACCACTGATTTGTGGTATTGCTATTTTGGCAATTGAATTTCTCCCTAGAACAAAATATACCCTTTTACGGACAGATTAACACTTGGTCTGCAACAGCTGGGACACCAGATTCAGGATATTGCTATTTAGGCAATTGAATTTCACCCCAGAACAAATATATATGTTTTGGCGGACACTATTATACTTTGCCAGCCATAGCTGAAACCACTGATTTATGGTATTGCTATTTTGGCAATTGAATTTCACCCCAGAACAAAATATACCCTTTTACGGACAGATTAACACTTGGCCTGCAACAGCATGGGACACCAGATTCAGGGTATTGCTATTTTGGCAATTGAATTTCACACCAGAACAAAATATACCCTTTTACTTACAGATTAACACTTGGCCTGCAACAGCTGGGACACCAGATTCAGGGTATTGCTATTTCGGCACATGAATTTCACCCCAGAACAAAATACATGTTTTGGCGGACACTATTATACTTTGCCAGCCACAGCTGAAACCACTGATTTATGGTGTTGCTATTTTGGCAATTGAATTTCACCCCAGAACAAAATATATGTTTTAGCGGCACTATGATACTTTGCCAGCCAACAGCTGAAGCCACTGATTTATGGTATTGCTATTTTGGCAATTGAATTTAACCCCAGACCAAAATATACCCTTTTACGGACAGATTAACACTTGGTCTGCAACAGCTGGGACACCAGATTCAGGGTATTGCTATTTTGGCAATTGAATTTCACCCCAGAACAAAATATATGTTTTGGCGGACACTATTATACTTTGCCTGCCACAGCTGAAACCACTGATTTATGGTATTGCTATTTTGGCAATTGAATTTCACCCCAGAACAAAATATACCCTTTTACGGACAGATTAACACTTGGCCTGCAACAGCTGGGACACCAGATTCAGAGTATTGCTATTTTGGCAATTGAATTTCACCCCAGAACAAAATATATGTTTTCAGCGGACACTATTATACTTTGCCAGCCACAACTGAAACCACTGATTTATGGTATTGCTATTTTGGCAATTGAATTTCTCCCCAGAACAAAATATACCCTTTTATGGACAGATTAACACTTGGCCTGCAACAACTGGGACACCAGATTCAGGGTATTGCTATTTTGGCAATTGAATTTCACCCCAGAACAAAATATACCCTTTTACGGAGAGATTAACACTTGGTCTGCAACAGCTGCGGACACCAGATTCAAGGTATTGCTATTTTGGCAATTGAATTTCACCCCAGAACAAAATATATGTTTTGGCGGAGACTATTATACTTTGCCAGCCACAGCTGAAACCACTGATTTATGGTATTGCTATTTTGGCAATTGAATTTCACCCCAGAACAAAATATACCCTTTTACGGACAGATTAACACTTGGCCTGCAACAGCTGGGACACCAGATTCAGGGTATTGCTATTTTGGGAATTGAATTTCACCCCAGAACAAAAGATACAGTATGTTTTAGCGGACACTATTATACTTTGCCAGCCATAGCTGAAACCACTGATTTATGGTATTGCTATTTGGGCAATTGAATTTCACCCCAGAACAAAATATACCCTTTACGGACAGATTAACACTTGGCATGCAACAGCTGGGACACCAGATTCAGGGTATTGCTATTTTGGCAATTGAATTTCACCCCAGAACAAAATATACCCTTTTACGGACAGATTAACACTTGGCCTGCAACAGCTGGGACACCAGATTAAGGGTATTGCTATTTTGGCAATTGAATTTCACCCCAGAACAAAATATATGTTTTGGCGGACACTATTATACTTTGCCAGCCACAGCTGAAACCACTGATTTATGGTATTGCTATTTTGGCAATTGAATTTCACCCCAGAACAAAATATACCCTTTTTCGTACAGATTAACACTTGGTCTGCAACAGCTGCAGCACCAGATTAAGGGTATTGCTATTTTGGCAATTGAATTTCACCCCAGAACAAAATATATGTTTTGGCGGAGACTATTATACTTTGCCAGCCACAGCTGAAACCACTGATTTATGGTATTGCTATTTTGGCAATTGAATTTCACCCCAGAACAAAATATACCCTTTTTCGGACAGATTAACACTTGGTCTGCAACAGCTGGGACACCAGATTCAGGGTATTGCTATTTAGGCAATTGAATTTCACCCCGAACAAATTATATGTTTTGGCGGACACTATTATACTTTGCCAGCCACAGCTGAAACCACTAATTTATGGTATTGCTATTTTGGCAATTGAATTTCACCCCAGAACAAAATATACCCTTTTACGGACAGATTAACACTTGGCCTGCAACAGCTGGGACACCAGATTCAGGGTATTGCTATTTTGGCAATTGAATTTCACCCCAGAACAAAAGATACAGTATGTTTTGGCGGACGCTATTATACTTTGCCAGCCACAGCTGAAACCACTGATTTATGGTATTGCTATTTTGGCAATTAAATTTCACCCCAGAACAAAATATACCCTTTTACGGACAGATTAACACTTGGCGTGCAACAGCTGGGACACCAGATTCAGGGTATTGCTATTTTGGCAATTGAATTTCACCCCAGAACAAAATATACCCTTTTTCGGACAGATTAACACTTGGTCTGCAACAGCTGGGACACCAGATTAAGGGTATTGGTATTTTGGCAATTGAATTTCACCCCAGAACAAAATATATGTTATGGCGGACACTATTATACTTTGCCAGCCACAGCTGAAACCACTGATTTATGGTATTGCTATTTTGGCAATTGAATTTCACCCCAGAACAAAATATACCCTTTTTCGGACAGATTAACACTTGGTCTGCAACAGCTGTTACACCAGATTCAGGGTATTGCTATTTAGGCAATTGAATTTCACCCCAGAACAAATTATATGTTTTGGCGGACATTATTATACTTTGCCAGCCACAGCTGAAACCACTAATTTATGGTATTGCTATTTTGGCAAATGAATTTCACCCGAGAACAAAATATACCCTTTTACGGACAGATTAACATTTGGCCTGCAACAGCTGGGACACCAGATTCAGGGTATTGCTTTTTTGGCAATTGAATTTCACCCCAGAACAAATTATATGTTTTGGCGGACACTATTATACTTTGCCAGCCACAGCTGAAACCACTGATTTGTGGTATTGCTATTTTGGCAATTGAATTTCTCCCCTAGAACAAAATATACCCTTTTACGGACAGATTAACACTTGGTCTGCAACAGCTGGGACACCAGATTCAGGATATTGCTATTTTGGCAATTGAATTTCACCCCAGAACGAAATATATGTTTTGGCGGAAACTATTGTACTTTGCCAGCCACAGCTGAAACCACTGATTTGTGGTATTGCTATTTTGGCAATTGAATTTCTCCCTAGAACAAAATATACCCTTTTACGGACAGATTAACACTTGGTCTGCAACAGCTGGGACACCAGATTCAGGATATTGCTATTTTGGCAATTGAATTTCACCCCAGAACAAAATATACCCTTTTACGGACAGATTAACACTTGGCCTTCAACAGCTGGGACACCAGATTCAGGGTATTGCTATTTTGGCAATTGAATTTCACCCCAGAACAAAATATACCCTTTGACGGACAGATTAACACTTGGCCTGCAACAGCTGGGACACCAGATTCAGGGTATTGCTATTTTGGCAATTGAATTTCACACCAGAACAAAATATACCCTTTTACGGAAAGATTAACACTTGGCCTGAAACAGATGGGGCACCAGATTCAGGGTATTGCTATTTTGGCAATTGAATTTCACCCAGAACAAAATATACCCTTTTACGGACAGATTAACACTTGGCCTTCAACAGCTGGGACACCAGATTCAGGGTATTGCTATTTTGGCAATTGAATTTCACCCCAGAACAAAATATACCCTTTGACGGACAGATTAACACTTGGCCTGCAACAGCTGGGACACCAGATTCAGGGTATTGCTATTTTGGCAATTGAATTTCACCCAGAACAAAATATACCCTTTTACGGACAGATTAACACTTGGCCTTCAACAGCTGGGACACCAGATTCAGGGTATTGCTATTTTGGCAATTAAATTTCACACCAGAATAAATTATACCCTTTTACGGACAGATTAACACTTGGCCTGCAACAGCTGGGGCACCAGATTCAGGGTATTGCTATTTTGGCAATTAAATTTCACCCCAGAACAAAATATACCCTTTTACGGACAGATTAACACTTGGCCTGCAACAGCTGGGACACCAGATTCCGGGTATTGCTATTTTGGCAATTGAATTTCACCCCAGAACAAAATATACCCTTTTAAGGACAGATTAACACTTGGCCTGCAGCAGCTGGGACACCAGATTAAGGGTATTGCTATTTTGGCAATTGAATTTCACCCCAGAACAAAATATATGTTTTGGCGGACACTATTATACTTCTCCAGCCACAGCTGAAACCACTGATTTATGGTATTGCTATTTTGGCAATTGAATTTCACCACAGAACAAAATATACCCTTTTTCGGACAGATTAACACTTGGTCTGCAACAGCTGGGACACCAGATTCAGGGTATTTCTATTTAGGCAATTGAATTTCACCCCAGAACAAATTATATGTTTTGGCGGACACTATTATACTTTGCCAGCCACAGCTGAAACCACTAATTTATGGTATTGCTATTTTGGCAATTGAATTTCACCCCAGAACAAAATATACCCTTTTACGGACAGATTAACACTTGGCCTGCAACAGCTGGGACTCCAGATTCAGGGTATTGCTATTTTGGCAATTGAATTTCACCCCAGAACAAAAGATACCCTTTTACGGACAGATTAACACTTGGCCTGCAACAGCTGGGACACCAGATTAAGGGTATTGCTATTTTGGCAATTGAATTTCACCCCAGAACAAAACATATGTTTTGGCGGACACTATTATACTTTGCCAGCCACAGCTGAAACCACTGATTTATGGTATTGCTATTTTGGCAATTGAATTTCACCCCAGAACAAAATATACCCTTTTTCGGACAGATTAACACTTGGTCTGCAACAGCTGGGACACCAGATTCAGGATATTGCTATTTAGGCAATTGAATTTCACCCCAGAACAAATTATATGTTTTGGCGGACACTATTATACTTTGCCAGCCATAGCTGAAACCACTAATTTATGGTATTGCTATTTTGGCAATTGAATTTCACCCCAGAACAAAATATACCCTTTTACGGACAGATTAACACTTGGCCTGCAACAGCAGGGACACCAGATTCAGGGTATTGCTATTTTGGCAATTGAATTTCACACCAGAACAAAATATACCCTTTTACTTACAGATTAACACTTGGCCTGCAACAGCTGGGACACCAGATTCAGGGTATTGCTATTTTGGCACATGAATTTCACCCCAGAACAAAATACATGTTTTGGCGGACACTATTATACTTTGCCAGCCACAGCTGAAACCACTGATTTATGGTATTGCTATTTTGGCAATTGAATTTCACCCGAGAACAAAATATACCCTTTTACGGACAGATTAACATTTGGCCTGCAACAGCTGGGACACCAGATTCAGGGTATTGCTTTTTGGCAATTGAATTTCACCCCAGAACAAATTATATGTTTTGGCGGACACTATTATACTTTGCCAGCCACAGCTGAAACCACTGATTTATGGTATTGCTATTTTGGCAATTGAATTTCTCCCCAGAACAAAATATACCCTTTTACGGACAGATTAACACTTGGTCTGCAACAGCTGGGACACCAGATTCAGGATATTGCTATTTTGGCAATTGAATTTCACCCCAGAACAAAATATATGTTTTGGCGGAAACTATTGTACTTTGCCAGCCACAGCTGAAACCACTGATTTGTGGTATTGCTATTTTGGCAATTGAATTTCTCCCCTAGAACAAAATATACCCTTTACGGACAGATTAACACTTGGTCTGCAACAGCTGGGACACCAGATTCAGGATATTGCTATTTTGGCAATTGAATTTCACCCCAGAACAAAATATACCCTTTTACGGACAGATTAACACTTGGCCTGCAACAGCTGGGACACCAGATTCAGGGTATTGCTATTTTGGCAATTGAATTTCACCCCAGAACAAAATATACCCTTTGACGGAAAGATTAACACTTGGCCTGAAACAGATGGGGCACCAGATTCAGGGTATTGCTATTTTGGCAATTGAATTTCACCCAGAACAAAATATACCCTTTTACGGACAGATTAACACTTGGCCTTCAACAGCTGGGACACCAGATTCAGGGTATTGCTATTTTGGCAATTGAATTTCACCCCAGAACAAAATATACCCTTTGACGGACACGATTAACACTTGGCCTGCAACAGCTGGGACACTAGATTCAGGGTATTGCTATTTTGGCAATTGAATTTCACCCAGAACAAAATATACCCTTTTACGGACAGATTAACACTTGGCCTTCAACAGCTGGGACACCAGATTCAGGGTATTGCTATTTTGGCAATTAAATTTCACACCAGAATAAATTATACCCTTTTACGGACAGATTAACACTTGGCCTGCAACAGCTGGGGCACCAGATTCAGGGTATTGCTATTTTGGCAATTAAATTTCACCCCAGAACAAAATATACCCTTTTACGGACAGATTAACACTTGGCCTGCAACAGCTGGGACACCAGATTCCGGGTATTGCTATTTTGGCAATTGAATTTCACCCCAGAACAAAATATACCCTTTTAAGGACAGATTAACACTTGGCCTGCAGCAGCTGGGACACCAGATTAAGGGTATTGCTATTTTGGCAATTGAATTTCACCCCAGAACAAAATATATGTTTTGGCGGACACTATTATACTTCTCCAGCCACAGCTGAAACCACTGATTTATGGTATTGCTATTTTGGCAATTGAATTTCACCACAGAACAAAATATACCCTTTTTCGGACAGATTAACACTTGGTCTGCAACAGCTGGGACACCAGATTCAGGGTATTTCTATTTAGGCAATTGAATTTCACCCCAGAACAAATTATATGTTTTGGCGGACACTATTATACTTTGCCAGCCACAGCTGAAACCACTAATTTATGGTATTGCTATTTTGGCAATTGAATTTCACCCCAGAACAAAATATACCCTTTTACGGACAGATTAACACTTGGCCTGCAACAGCTGGGACTCCAGATTCAGGGTATTGCTATTTTGGCAATTGAATTTCACCCCAGAACAAAAGATACCCTTTTACGGACAGATTAACACTTGGCCTGCAACAGCTGGGACACCAGATTAAGGGTATTGCTATTTTGGCAATTGAATTTCACCCCAGAACAAAATATATGTTTTGGCGGCACTATGATACTTTGCCAGCCACAGCTGAAACCACTGATTTATGGTATTGCTATTTTGGCAATTGAATTTCACCCCAGAACAAAATATACCCTTTTACGGACAGATTAACACTTGGCCTGCAACAGCTGGGACACCAGATTAAGGGTATTGCTATTTTGGCAATTGAATTTCACCCCAGAACAAAATATATGTTTTGGCGGCACTATGATACTTTGCCAGCCAAAGCTGAAGCCACTGATTTATGGTATTGCTATTTTGGCAATTAAATTTAACCCCAGACCAAAATATACCCTTTTACGGACAGATTAACACTTGGTCTGCAACAGCTGGGACACCAGATTCAGGGTATTGCTATTTTGGCAGTTGAATTTCACCCCAGAACAAATTATATGTTTTGGCGGACACTATTATACTTTGCCAGCCACAGCTGAAACCACTGATTTATGGTGTTGCTATTTTGGCAATTGAATTTCACCCCAGAACAAAATATACCCTTTTACGGACAGATTAACACTTGGCCTGCAACAGCTGGGACACAAGATTCAGGGTATTGCTATTTTGGAAATTGAATTTCACCCCAGAACAAAATATATGTTTCGACGGACAATATTATACTTTGCCAGCCACAACTGAAAACACTGATTTATGGTATTGCTATTTTGGCAATTGAATTTCTCCCTAGAACAAAATATACCCTTTTATGGATAGATTAACACTTGGCCTGCAACAACTGGGACACCAGATTCAGGGTATTGCTATTTTGGCAATTGAATTTCACCCCAAAACAAAAAATACCCTTTTCGGAGAGATTAACACTTGGTCTGCAACAGCTGGGCACCAGATTAAGGGTATTGCTATTTTAGCAATTGAATTTCACCCCAGAACAAAATATATGTTTTGGCGGAGACTATTATACTTTGCCAGCCACAGCTGAAACCACTGATTTATGGTATTGCTATTTTGGCAATTGAATTTCACCCCAGAACAAAATATACCCTTTTTCGGACAGATTAACACTTGGTCTGCAACAGCTGGGACACCAGATTCAGGGTATTGCTATTTTGGGAATTGAATTTCACCCCAGAACAAAAGATACAGTATGTTTTGGCGGACACTATTATACTTTGCCAGCCATAGCTGAAACCACTGATTTATGGTATTGCTATTTTGGCAATTAAATTTCACCCCAGAACAAAATATACCCTTTTACGGACAGATTAACACTTGGCGTGCAACAGCTGGGACACCAGATTCAGGGTATTGCTATTTTGGCAATTGAATTTCACCCCAGAACAAAATATACACTTTTACGGACAGATTAACACTTGGCCTGCAACAGCTGGGACACCAGATTAAGGGTATTGCTATTTTGGCAATTGAATTTCACCCCAGAACAAAATATATGTTTTGGCGGACACTATTATACTTTGCCAGCCACAGCTGAAACCACTGATTTATGGTATTGCTATTTTGGCAATTGAATTTCACCCCAGAACAAAATATACCCTTTTTCGTACAGATTAACACTTGGTCTGCAACAGCTGCAGACACCAGATTAAGGGTATTGCTATTTTGGCAATTGAATTTCACCCCAGAACAAAATATATGTTTTGGCGGAGACTATTATACTTTGCCAGCCACAGCTGAAACCACTGATTTATGGTATTGCTATTTTGGCAATTGAATTTCACCCCAGAACAAAATATACCCTTTTTCGGACAGATTAACACTTGGTCTGCAACAGCTGGGACACCAGATTCAGGGTATTGCTATTTAGGCAATTGAATTTCACCCCAGAACAAATTATATGTTTTGGCGGACACTATTATACTTTGCCAGCCACAGCTGAAACCACTAATTTATGGTATTGCTATTTTGGCAATTGAATTTAACCCCAGAACAAAATATACCCTTTTACGGACAGATTAACACTTGGCCTGCAACAGCTGGGACACCAGATTCAGGGTATTGCTATTTTGGCAATTGAATTTCACCCCAGAACAAAAGATACAGTATGTTTTGGCGGACACTATTATACTTTGCCAGCCATAGCTGAAACCACTGATTTATGGTATTGCTATTTGGGCAATTGAATTTCACCCCAGAACAAAATATACCCTTTTACGGACAGATTAACACTTGGCGTGCAACAGCTGGGACACCAGATTCAGGGTATTGCTATTTTGGCAATTGAATTTCACCCCAGAACAAAATATACCCTTTTACGGACAGATTAACACTTGGCCTGCAACAGCTGGGACACCAGATTAAGGGTATTGCTATTTTGGCAATTGAATTTCACCCCAGAACAAAATATATGTTTTGGCGGACACTATTATACTTTGCCAGCCACAGCTGAAACCACTGATTTATGGTATTGCTATTTTGGCAATTGAATTTCACCCCAGAACAAAATATACCCTTTTTCGTGACAGATTAACACTTGGTCTGCAACAGCTGCAGCACCAGATTAAGGGTATTGCTATTTTGGCAATTGAATTTCACCCCAGAACAAAATATATGTTTTGGCGGAGACTATTATACTTTGCCAGCCACAGCTGAAACCACTGATTTATGGTATTGCTATTTTGGCAATTGAATTTCACCCCAGAACAAAATATACCCTTTTTCGGACAGATTAACACTTGGTCTGCAACAGCTGGGACACCAGATTCAGGGTATTGCTATTTAGGCAATTGAATTTCACCCCGAACAAATTATATGTTTTGGCGGACACTATTATACTTTGCCAGCCACAGCTGAAACCACTAATTTATGGTATTGCTATTTTGGCAATTGAATTTCACCCCAGAACAAAATATACCCTTTTACGGACAGATTAACACTTGGCCTGCAACAGCTGGGACACCAGATTCAGGGTATTGCTATTTTGGCAATTGAATTTCACCCCAGAACAAAAGATACAGTATGTTTTGGCGGACGCTATTATACTTTGCCAGCCACAGCTGAAACCACTGATTTATGGTATTGCTATTTTGGCAATTAAATTTCACCCCAGAACAAAATATACCCTTTTACGGACAGATTAACACTTGGCGTGCAACAGCTGGGACACCAGATTCAGGGTATTGCTATTTTGGCAATTGAATTTCACCCCAGAACAAAATATACCCTTTTACGGACAGATTAACACTTGGTCTGCAACAGCTGGGACACCAGATTAAGGGTATTGGTATTTTGGCAATTGAATTTCACCCCAGAACAAAATATATGTTTTGGCGGACACTATTATACTTTGCCAGCCACAGCTGAAACCACTGATTTATGGTATTGCTATTTTGGCAATTGAATTTCACCCCAGAACAAAATATACCCTTTTTCGGACAGATTAACACTTGGTCTGCAACAGCTGTTACACCAGATTCAGGGTATTGCTATTTAGGCAATTGAATTTCACCCCAGAACAAATTATATGTTTTGGCGGACATTATTATACTTTGCCAGCCACAGCTGAAACCACTAATTTATGGTATTGCTATTTTGGCAATTGAATTTCACCCCAGAACAAAATATACCCTTTTACGGACAGATTAACATTTGGCCTGCAACAGCTGGGACACCAGATTCAGGGTATTGCTTTTTGGCAATTGAATTTCACCCCAGAACAAATTATATGTTTTGGCGGACACTATTATACTTTGCCAGCCACAGCTGAAACCACTGATTTGTGGTATTGCTATTTTGGCAATTGAATTTCTCCCCTAGAACAAAATATACCCTTTTACGGACAGATTAACACTTGGTCTGCAACAGCTGGGACACCAGATTCAGGATATTGCTATTTTGGCAATTGAATTTCACCCCAGAACGAAATATATGTTTTGGCGGAAACTATTGTACTTTGCCAGCCACAGCTGAAACCACTGATTTGTGGTATTGCTATTTTGGCAATTGAATTTCTCCCCTAGAACAAAATATACCCTTTACGGACAGATTAACACTTGGTCTGCAACAGCTGGGACACCAGATTCAGGATATTGCTATTTTGGCAATTGAATTTCACCCCAGAACAAAATATACCCTTTACGGACAGATTAACACTTGGCCTTCAACAGCTGGGACACCAGATTCAGGGTATTGCTATTTTGGCAATTGAATTTCACCCCAGAACAAAATATACCCTTTGACGGACAGATTAACACTTGGCCTGCAACAGCTGGGACACCAGATTCAGGGTATTGCTATTTTGGCAATTGAATTTCACACCAGAACAAAATATACCCTTTTACGGAAAGATTAACACTTGGCCTGAAACAGATGGGGCACCAGATTCAGGGTATTGCTATTTTGGCAATTGAATTTCACCCAGAACAAAATATACCCTTTTACGGACAGATTAACACTTGGCCTTCAACAGCTGGGACACCAGATTCAGGGTATTGCTATTTTGGCAATTGAATTTCACCCCAGAACAAAATATACCCTTTAACGGACAGATTAACACTTGGCCTGCAACAGCTGGGACACCAGATTCAGGGTATTGCTATTTTGGCAATTGAATTTCACCCAGAACAAAATATACCCTTTTACGGACAGATTAACACTTGGCCTTCAACAGCTGGGACACCAGATTCAGGGTATTGCTATTTTGGCAATTAAATTTCACACCAGAATAAATTATACCCTTTTACGGACAGATTAACACTTGGCCTGCAACAGCTGGGGCACCAGATTCAGGGTATTGCTATTTTGGCAATTAAATTTCACCCCAGAACAAAATATACCCTTTTACGGACAGATTAACACTTGGCCTGCAACAGCTGGGACACCAGATTCGGGTATTGCTATTTTGGCAATTGAATTTCACCCCAGAACAAAATATACCCTTTTAAGGACAGATTAACACTTGGCCTGCAGCAGCTGGGACACCAGATTAAGGGTATTGCTATTTTGGCAATTGAATTTCACCCCAGAACAAAATATATGTTTTGGCGGACACTATTATACTTCTCCAGCCACAGCTGAAACCACTGATTTATGGTATTGCTATTTTGGCAATTGAATTTCACCACAGAACAAAATATACCCTTTTTCGGACAGATTAACACTTGGTCTGCAACAGCTGGGACACCAGATTCAGGGTATTTCTATTTAGGCAATTGAATTTCACCCCAGAACAAATTATATGTTTTGGCGGACACTATTATACTTTGCCAGCCACAGCTGAAACCACTAATTTATGGTATTGCTATTTTGGCAATTGAATTTCACCCCAGAACAAAATATACCCTTTTACGGACAGATTAACACTTGGCC
Organism: Bufotes viridis; assembly: GCA_033119425.1. NCBI lineage: Eukaryota > Metazoa > Chordata > Amphibia > Anura > Bufonidae > Bufotes > Bufotes viridis. The sequence goes on along the minus strand of JAKVIS010000211.1, from coordinate 20,161 downwards.
TGCAACAGCTGGGACTCCAGATTCAGGGTATTGCTATTTTGGCAATTGAATTTCACCCCAGAACAAAAGATACCCTTTTACGGACAGATTAACACTTGGCCTGCAACAGCTGGGACACCAGATTACGGGTATTGCTATTTTGGCAATTGAATTTCACCCCAGAACAAAACATATGTTTTGGCGGACACTATTATACTTTGCCAGCCACAGCTGAAACCACTGATTTATGGTATTGCTATTTTGGCAATTGAATTTCACCCCAGAACAAAATATACCCTTTTTCGGACAGATTAACACTTGGTCTGCAACAGCTGGGACACCAGATTCAGGATATTGCTATTTAGGCAATTGAATTTCACCCCAGAACAAATTATATGTTTTGGCGGACACTATTATACTTTGCCAGCCATAGCTGAAACCACTAATTTATGGTATTGCTATTTTGGCAATTGAATTTCACCCCAGAACAAAATATACCCTTTTACGGACAGATTAACACTTGGCCTGCAACAGCAGGGACACCAGATTCAGGGTATTGCTATTTTGGCAATTGAATTTCACACCAGAACAAAATATACCCTTTTACTTACAGATTAACACTTGGCCTGCAACAGCTGGGACACCAGATTCAGGGTATTGCTATTTTGGCACATGAATTTCACCCCAGAACAAAATACATGTTTTGGCGGACACTATTATACTTTGCCAGCCACAGCTGAAACCACTGATTTATGGTGTTGCTATTTTGGCAATTGAATTTCACCCCAGAACAAAATATATGTTTTGGCGGCACTATGATACTTTGCCAGCCAAAGCTGAAGCCACTGATTTATGGTATTGCTATTTTGGCAATTAAATTTAACCCCAGACCAAAATATACCCTTTTACGGACAGATTAACACTTGGTCTGCAACAGCTGGGACACCAGATTCAGGGTATTGCTATTTTGGCAGTTGAATTTCACCCCAGAACAAATTATATGTTTTGGCGGACACTATTATACTTTGCCAGCCACAGCTGAAACCACTGATTTATGGTGTTGCTATTTTGGCAATTGAATTTCACCCCAGAACAAAATATACCCTTTACGGACAGATTAACACTTGGCCTGCAACAGCTGGGACACAAGATTCAGGGTATTGCTATTTTGGAAATTGAATTTCACCCCAGAACAAAATATATGTTTCGACGGACAATATTATACTTTGCCAGCCACAACTGAAAACACTGATTTATGGTATTGCTATTTTGGCAATTGAATTTCTCCCTAGAACAAAATATACCCTTTTATGGATAGATTAACACTTGGCCTGCAACAACTGGGACACCAGATTCAGGGTATTGCTATTTTGGCAATTGAATTTCACCCCAAAACAAAAATACCCTTTTACGGAGAGATTAACACTTGGTCTGCAACAGCTGCGGCACCAGATTAAGGGTATTGCTATTTTAGCAATTGAATTTCACCCCAGAACAAAATATATGTTTTGGCGGAGACTATTATACTTTGCCAGCCACAGCTGAAACCACTGATTTATGGTATTGCTATTTTGGCAATTGAATTTCACCCCAGAACAAAATATACCCTTTTTCGGACAGATTAACACTTGGTCTGCAACAGCTGGGACACCAGATTCAGGGTATTGCTATTTTGGGAATTGAATTTCACCCCAGAACAAAAGATACAGTATGTTTTGGCGGACACTATTATACTTTGCCAGCCATAGCTGAAACCACTGATTTATGGTATTGCTATTTTGGCAATTAAATTTCACCCCAGAACAAAATATACCCTTTTACGGACAGATTAACACTTGGCGTGCAACAGCTGGGACACCAGATTCAGGGTATTGCTATTTTGGCAATTGAATTTCACCCCAGAACAAAATATACCCTTTTACGGACAGATTAACACTTGGCCTGCAACAGCTGGGACACCAGATTAAGGGTATTGCTATTTTGGCAATTGAATTTCACCCCAGAACAAAATATATGTTTTGGCGGACACTATTATACTTTGCCAGCCATATCTGAAACCACTGATTTATGGTATTGCTATTTGGGCAATTAAATTTCACCCCAGAACAAAATATACCCTTTTACGGACAGATTAACACTTGGCGTGCAACAGCTGGGACACCAGATTAAGGGTATTGCTATTTTGGCAATTGAATTTCACCCCAGAACAAAATATATGTTTTGGCGGACACTATTATACTTTGCCAGCCACAGCTGAAACCACTGATTTATGGTATTGCTATTTTGGCAATTGAATTTCACCCCAGAACAAAATATACCCTTTTTCGTACAGATTAACACTTGGTCTGCAACAGCTGGGACACCAGATTAAGGTATTGCTATTTTGGCAATTGAATTTCACCCCAGAACAAAATTTAAGTTTTGGCGGACACTATTATACTTTGCCAACCACAGCTGAAACCACTGATTTATGGTATTGCTATTTTGGCAATTGAATTTAACCCCAGAACAAAATATACCCTTTTTCGGACAGATTAACACTTGGTCTGCAACAGCTGGGACACCAGATTCAGGATATTGCTATTTAGGCAATTGATTTTCACCCCAGAACAAATTATATGTTTTGGCGGACACTATTATACTTTGCCAGCCATAGCTGAAACCACTAATTTATGGTATTGCTATTTTGGCAATTGAATTTCACCCCAGAACAAAATATACCCTTTTACGGACAGATTAACACTTGGCCTGCAACAGCTGGGACACCAGATTCTGGGTATTGCTATTTTGGCAATTGAATTTCACCCCAGAACAAAAGATACAGTATGTTTTGGCGGACACTATTATACTTTGCCAGCCACAGCTGAAACCACTGATTTATGGTATTGCTATTTTTGCAATTAAATTTCACCCCAGAACAAAATATACCCTTTTACGGACAGATTAACACTTGGCCTGCAACAGCTGGGACACCAGATTCAGGGTATTGCTATTTTGGCAATTGAATTTCACCCCAGAACAAAATATACCCTTTTACGGACAGATTAACACTTGGCCTGCAACAGCTGGGACACCAGATTAAGGGTATTGCTATATTGGCAATTGAATTTCACCCCAGAACAAAATATATGTTTTGGCGGACACTATTATACTTTGCCAGCCACAGCTGAAACCACTGATTTATGGTATTGCTATTTTGGCAATTGAATTTCACCCCAGAACAAAATATACCCTTTTTCGGACAGATTAACACTTGGTCTGAAACAGCTGGGACACCAGATTCAGGGTATTGCTATTTTGGCAATTGAATTTCACCCCAGAACAAATTATATGTTTTGGCGGACACTATTATACTTTGCCAGCCACAGCTGAAACCACTGATTTATGGTGTTGCTATTCTGGCAATTGAATTTCACCCCAGAACAAAATATATGTTTTGGCGGACACTATGATACTTTGCCAGCCAAAGCTGAAGACAATGATTTATGGTATTGCTATTTTGGCAATTAAATTTAACCCCAGAACAAAATATACCCTTTTACGGACAGATTAACACTTGGTCTGCAACAGCTGGGACACCAGATTCAGGATATTGCTATTTTGGCAATTAAATTTCACCCCAGAACAAAATATACCCTTTTACGGACACGATTAACACTTGGCCTTCAACAGCTGGGACACCAGATTCAGGGTATTGCTATTTTGGCAATTGAATTTCACCCCAGAACAAAATATACCCTTTGACGGACAGATTAACACTTGGCCTGCAACAGCTGGGACACCAGATTCAGGGTATTGCTATTTTGGCAATTGAATTTCACACCAGAACAAAATATACCCTTTTACGGACAAGATTAACACTTGGCCTGAAACAGATGGGGCACCAGATTCAGGGTATTGCTATTTTGGCAATTGAATTTCACCCAGAACAAAATATACCCTTTTACGGACAGATTAACACTTGGCCTTCAACAGCTGGGACACCAGATTCAGGGTATTGCTATTTTGGCAATTGAATTTCACCCCAGAACAAAATATACCCTTTTACGGACAGATTAACACTTGGCCTGCAACAGCTGGGACACCAGATTCAGGGTATTGCTATTTTGGCAATTGAATTTCACCCAGAACAAATTATATGTTTTGGCGGACACTATTATACTTTGCCAGCCACAGCTGAAACCACTGATTTATGGTGTTGCTATTTTGGCAATTGAATTTCACCCCAGAACAAAATATATGTTTTGGTGGACACTATGATACTTTGCCAGCCAAAGCTGAAGACAATGATTTATGGTATTGCTATTTTGGCAATTAAATTTAACCCCAGAACAAAATATACCCTTTACGGACAGATTAACACTTGGTCTGCAACAGCTGGGACACCAGATTCAGGATATTGCTATTTTGGCAATTGAATTTCACCCCAGAACAAAATATACCCTTTACGGACAGATTAACACTTGGCCTTCAACAGCTGGGACACCAGATTCAGGGTATTGCTATTTTGGCAATTGAATTTCACCCCAGAACAAAATATACCCTTTGACGGACAGATTAACACTTGGCCTGCAACAGCTGGGACACCAGATTCAGGGTATTGCTATTTTGGCAATTGAATTTCACACCAGAACAAAATATACCCTTTTACGGAAAGATTAACACTTGGCCTGAAACAGATGGGGCACCAGATTCAGGGTATTGCTATTTTGGCAATTGAATTTCACCCAGAACAAAATATACCCTTTTACGGACAGATTAACACTTGGCCTTCAACAGCTGGGACACCAGATTCAGGGTATTGCTATTTTGGCAATTGAATTTCACCCCAGAACAAAATATACCCTTTTACGGACAGATTAACACTTGGCCTGCAACAGCTGGGACACCAGATTCAGGGTATTGCTATTTTGGCAATTGAATTTCACCCAGAACAAAATATACCCTTTACGGACAGATTAACACTTGGCCTTCAACAGCTGGGACACCAGATTCAGGGTATTGCTATTTTGGCAATTAAATTTCACACCAGAATAAATTATACCCTTTACGGACAGATTAACACTTGGCCTGCAACAGCTGGGGCACCAGATTCAGGGTATTGCTATTTTGGCAATTAAATTTCACCCCAGAACAAAATATACCCTTTTACGGACAGATTAACACTTGGCCTGCAACAGCTGGGACACCAGATTCGGGTATTGCTATTTTGGCAATTGAATTTCACCCCAGAACAAAATATACCCTTTTAAGGACAGATTAACACTTGGCCTGCAGCAGCTGGGACACCAGATTAAGGGTATTGCTATTTTGGCAATTGAATTTCACCCCAGAACAAAATATATGTTTTGGCGGACACTATTATACTTCTCCAGCCACAGCTGAAACCACTGATTTATGGTATTGCTATTTTGGCAATTGAATTTCACCACAGAACAAAATATACCCTTTTTCGGACAGATTAACACTTGGTCTGCAACAGCTGGGACACCAGATTCAGGGTATTTCTATTTAGGCAATTGAATTTCACCCCAGAACAAATTATATGTTTTGGCGGACACTATTATACTTTGCCAGCCACAGCTGAAACCACTAATTTATGGTATTGCTATTTTGGCAATTGAATTTCACCCCAGAACAAAATATACCCTTTTACGGACAGATTAACACTTGGCCTGCAACAGCTGGGACTCCAGATTCAGGGTATTGCTATTTTGGCAATTGAATTTCACCCCAGAACAAAAGATACCCTTTACGGACAGATTAACACTTGGCCTGCAACAGCTGGGACACCAGATTCAGGGTATTGCTATTTTGGCAATTGAATTTCACCCCAGAACAAAACATATGTTTTGGCGGACACTATTATACTTTGCCAGCCACAGCTGAAACCACTGATTTATGGTATTGCTATTTTGGCAATTGAATTTCACCCCAGAACAAAATATACCCTTTTTCGGACAGATTAACACTTGGTCTGCAACAGCTGGGACACCAGATTCAGGATATTGCTATTTAGGCAATTGAATTTCACCCCAGAACAAATTATATGTTTTGGCGGACACTATTATACTTTGCCAGCCATAGCTGAAACCACTAATTTATGGTATTGCTATTTTGGCAATTGAATTTCACCCCAGAACAAAATATACCCTTTTACGGACAGATTAACACTTGGCCTGCAACAGCAGGGACACCAGATTCAGGGTATTGCTATTTTGGCAATTGAATTTCACACCAGAACAAAATATACCCTTTTACTTACAGATTAACACTTGGCCTGCAACAGCTGGGACACCAGATTCAGGGTATTGCTATTTTGGCACATGAATTTCACCCCAGAACAAAATACATGTTTTGGCGGACACTATTATACTTTGCCAGCCACAGCTGAAACCACTGATTTATGGTGTTGCTATTTTGGCAATTGAATTTCACCCCAGAACAAAATATATGTTTTGGCGGCACTATGATACTTTGCCAGCCAAAGCTGAAGCCACTGATTTATGGTATTGCTATTTTGGCAATTAAATTTAACCCCAGACCAAAATATACCCTTTTACGGACAGATTAACACTTGGTCTGCAACAGCTGGGACACCAGATTCAGGGTATTGCTATTTTGGCAGTTGAATTTCACCCCAGAACAAATTATATGTTTTGGCGGACACTATTATACTTTGCCAGCCACAGCTGAAACCACTGATTTATGGTGTTGCTATTTTGGCAATTGAATTTCACCCCAGAACAAAATATACCCTTTTACGGACAGATTAACACTTGGCCTGCAACAGCTGGGACACAAGATTCAGGGTATTGCTATTTTGGAAATTGAATTTCACCCCAGAACAAAATATATGTTTCGACGGACAATATTATACTTTGCCAGCCACAACTGAAAACACTGATTTATGGTATTGCTATTTTGGCAATTGAATTTCTCCCTAGAACAAAATATACCCTTTTATGGATAGATTAACACTTGGCCTGCAACAACTGGGACACCAGATTCAGGGTATTGCTATTTTGGCAATTGAATTTCACCCCAAAACAAAAATACCCTTTTACGGAGAGATTAACACTTGGTCTGCAACAGCTGCGGCACCAGATTAAGGGTATTGCTATTTTAGCAATTGAATTTCACCCCAGAACAAAATATATGTTTTGGCGGAGACTATTATACTTTGCCAGCCACAGCTGAAACCACTGATTTATGGTATTGCTATTTTGGCAATTGAATTTAACCCCAGAACAAAATATACCCTTTTTCGGACAGATTAACACTTGGTCTGCAACAGCTGGGACACCAGATTCAGGATATTGCTATTTAGGCAATTGATTTTCACCCCAGAACAAATTATATGTTTTGGCGGACACTATTATACTTTGCCAGCCATAGCTGAAACCACTAATTTATGGTATTGCTATTTTGGCAATTGAATTTCACCCCAGAACAAAATATACCCTTTTACGGACAGATTAACACTTGGCCTGCAACAGCTGGGACACCAGATTCTGGGTATTGCTATTTTCGCAATTGAATTTCACCCCAGAACAAAAGATACAGTATGTTTTGGCGGACACTATTATACTTTGCCAGCCACAGCTGAAACCACTGATTTATGGTATTGCTATTTTGGCAATTAAATTTCACCCCAGAACAAAATATACCCTTTTACGGACAGATTAACACTTGGCCTGCAACAGCTGGGACACCAGATTCAGGGTATTGCTATTTTGGCAATTGAATTTCACCCCAGAACAAAATATACCCTTTTACGGACAGATTAACACTTGGCCTGCAACAGCTGGGACACCAGATTAAGGGTATTGCTATATTGGCAATTGAATTTCACCCCAGAACAAAATATATGTTTTGGCGGACACTATTATACTTTGCCAGCCACAGCTGAAACCACTGATTTATGGTATTGCTATTTTGGCAATTGAATTTCACCCCAGAACAAAATATACCCTTTTTCGGACAGATTAACACTTGGTCTGAAACAGCTGGGACACCAGATTCAGGGTATTGCTATTTAGGCAATTGAATTTCACCCCAGAACAAATTATATGTTTTGGCGGACACTATTATACTTTGCCAGCCACAGCTGAAACCACTGATTTATGGTGTTGCTATTTTGGCAATTGAATTTCACCCCAGAACAAAATATATGTTTTGGCGGACACTATGATACTTTGCCAGCCAAAGCTGAAGACAATGATTTATGGTATTGCTATTTTGGCAATTAAATTTAACCCCAGAACAAAATATACCCTTTAACGGACAGATTAACACTTGGTCTGCAACAGCTGGGACACCAGATTCAGGATATTGCTATTTTGGCAATTAAATTTCACCCCAGAACAAAATATACCCTTTACGGACAGATTAACACTTGGCCTTCAACAGCTGGGACACCAGATTCAGGGTATTGCTATTTTGGCAATTGAATTTCACCCCAGAACAAAATATACCCTTTGACGGACAGATTAACACTTGGCCTGCAACAGCTGGGACACCAGATTCAGGGTATTGCTATTTTGGCAATTGAATTTCACACCAGAACAAAATATACCCTTTTACGGAAAGATTAACACTTGGCCTGAAACAGATGGGGCACCAGATTCAGGGTATTGCTATTTTGGCAATTGAATTTCACCCAGAACAAAATATACCCTTTTACGGACAGATTAACACTTGGCCTTCAACAGCTGGGACACCAGATTCAGGGTATTGCTATTTTGGCAATTGAATTTCACCCCAGAACAAAATATACCCTTTTAACGGACAGATTAACACTTGGCCTGCAACAGCTGGGACACCAGATTCAGGGTATTGCTATTTTGGCAATTGAATTTCACCCAGAACAAAATATACCCTTTACGGACAGATTAACACTTGGCCTTCAACAGCTGGGACACCAGATTCAGGGTATTGCTATTTTGGCAATTAAATTTCACACCAGAATAAATTATACCCTTTACGGACAGATTAACACTTGGCCTGCAACAGCTGGGGCACCAGATTCAGGGTATTGCTATTTTGGCAATTAAATTTCACCCCAGAACAAAATATACCCTTTTACGGACAGATTAACACTTGGCCTGCAACAGCTGGGACACCAGATTCGGGTATTGCTATTTTGGCAATTGAATTTCACCCCAGAACAAAATATACCCTTTTAAGGACAGATTAACACTTGGCCTGCAGCAGCTGGGACACCAGATTAAGGGTATTGCTATTTTGGCAATTGAATTTCACCCCAGAACAAAATATATGTTTTGGCGGACACTATTATACTTCTCCAGCCACAGCTGAAACCACTGATTTATGGTATTGCTATTTTGGCAATTGAATTTCACCACAGAACAAAATATACCCTTTTTCGGACAGATTAACACTTGGTCTGCAACAGCTGGGACACCAGATTCAGGGTATTTCTATTTAGGCAATTGAATTTCACCCCAGAACAAATTATATGTTTTGGCGGACACTATTATACTTTGCCAGCCACAGCTGAAACCACTAATTTATGGTATTGCTATTTTGGCAATTGAATTTCACCCCAGAACAAAATATACCCTTTTACGGACAGATTAACACTTGGCCTGCAACAGCTGGGACTCCAGATTCAGGGTATTGCTATTTTGGCAATTGAATTTCACCCCAGAACAAAAGATACCCTTTTACGGACAGATTAACACTTGGCCTGCAACAGCTGGGACACCAGATTCAGGGTATTGCTATTTTGGCAATTGAATTTCACCCCAGAACAAAACATATGTTTTGGCGGACACTATTATACTTTGCCAGCCACAGCTGAAACCACTGATTTATGGTATTGCTATTTTGGCAATTGAATTTCACCCCAGAACAAAATATACCCTTTTTCGGACAGATTAACACTTGGTCTGCAACAGCTGGGACACCAGATTCAGGATATTGCTATTTAGGCAATTGAATTTCACCCCAGAACAAATTATATGTTTTGGCGGACACTATTATACTTTGCCAGCCATAGCTGAAACCACTAATTTATGGTATTGCTATTTTGGCAATTGAATTTCACCCCAGAACAAAATATACCCTTTTACGGACAGATTAACACTTGGCCTGCAACAGCAGGGACACCAGATTCAGGGTATTGCTATTTTGGCAATTGAATTTCACACCAGAACAAAATATACCCTTTTACTTACAGATTAACACTTGGCCTGCAACAGCTGGGACACCAGATTCAGGGTATTGCTATTTTGGCACATGAATTTCACCCCAGAACAAAATACATGTTTTGGCGGACACTATTATACTTTGCCAGCCACAGCTGAAACCACTGATTTATGGTGTTGCTATTTTGGCAATTGAATTTCACCCCAGAACAAAATATATGTTTTGGCGGCACTATGATACTTTGCCAGCCAAAGCTGAAGCCACTGATTTATGGTATTGCTATTTTGGCAATTAAATTTAACCCCAGACCAAAATATACCCTTTTACGGACAGATTAACACTTGGTCTGCAACAGCTGGGACACCAGATTCAGGGTATTGCTATTTTGGCAGTTGAATTTCACCCCAGAACAAATTATATGTTTTGGCGGACACTATTATACTTTGCCAGCCACAGCTGAAACCACTGATTTATGGTGTTGCTATTTTGGCAATTGAATTTCACCCCAGAACAAAATATACCCTTTTACGGACAGATTAACACTTGGCCTGCAACAGCTGGGACACAAGATTCAGGGTATTGCTATTTTGGAAATTGAATTTCACCCCAGAACAAAATATATGTTTCGGCGGACAATATTATACTTTGCCAGCCACAACTGAAAACACTGATTTATGGTATTGCTATTTTGGCAATTGAATTTCTCCCCTAGAACAAAATATACCCTTTTATGGATAGATTAACACTTGGCCTGCAACAACTGGGACACCAGATTCAGGGTATTGCTATTTTGGCAATTGAATTTCACCCCAAAACAAAAAATACCCTTTTACGGAGAGATTAACACTTGGTCTGCAACAGCTGCGGCACCAGATTAAGGGTATTGCTATTTTAGCAATTGAATTTCACCCCAGAACAAAATATATGTTTTGGCGGAGACTATTATACTTTGCCAGCCACAGCTGAAACCACTAATTTATGGTATTGCTATTTTGGCAATTGAATTTCACCCCAGAACAAAATATACCCTTTTTCGGACAGATTAACACTTGGTCTGCAACAGCTGGGACACCAGATTCAGGGTATTGCTATTTTGGGAATTGAATTTCACCCCAGAACAAAAGATACAGTATGTTTTGGCGGACACTATTATACTTTGCCAGCCATAGCTGAAACCACTGATTTATGGTATTGCTATTTTGGCAATTAAATTTCACCCCAGAACAAAATATACCCTTTTACGGACAGATTAACACTTGGCGTGCAACAGCTGGGACACCAGATTCAGGGTATTGCTATTTTGGCAATTGAATTTCACCCCAGAACAAAATATACCCTTTTACGGACAGATTAACACTTGGCCTGCAACAGCTGGGACACCAGATTAAGGGTATTGCTATTTTGGCAATTGAATTTCACCCCAGAACAAAATATATGTTTTGGCGGACACTATTATACTTTGCCAGCCACAGCTGAAACCACTGATTTATGGTATTGCTATTTTGGCAATTGAATTTCACCCCAGAACAAAATATACCCTTTTACGTACAGATTAACACTTGGTCTGCAACAGCTGCAGCACCAGATTAAGGATATTGCTATTTTGGCAATTGAATTTCACCCCAGAACAAAATATATGTTTTGGCGGAGACTATTATACTTTGCCAGCCACAGCTGAAACCACTGATTTATGGTATTGCTATTTTGGCAATTGAATTTCACCCCAGAACAAAATATACCCTTTTTCGGACAGATTAACACTTGGTCTGCAACAGCTGGGACACCTAGATTCAGGGTATTGCTATTTAGGCAATTGAATTTCACCCCAGAACAAATTATATGTTTTGGCGGACACTATTATACTTTGCCAGCCACAGCTGAAACCACTAATTTATGGTATTGCTATTTTGGCAATTGAATTTAACCCCAGAACAAAATATACCCTTTTACGGACAGATTAACACTTGGCCTGCAACAGCTGGGACACCAGATTCAGGGTATTGCTATTTTGGGAATTGAATTTCACCCCAGAACAAAAGATACAGTATGTTTTGTCGGACACTATTATACTTTGCCAGCCATAGCTGAAACCACTGATTTATGGTATTGCTATTTTGGCAATTAAATTTCACCCCAGAACAAAATATACCCTTTTACGGACAGATTAACACTTGGCGTGCAACAGCTGGGACACCAGATTAAGGGTATTGCTATTTTGGCAATTGAATTTCACCCCAGAACAAAATATATGTTTTGGCGGACACTATTATACTTTGCCAGCCACAGCTGAAACCACTGATTTATGGTATTGCTATTTTGGCAATTGAATTTCACCCCAGAACAAAATATACCCTTTTTCGGACAGATTAACACTTGGTCTGCAACAGCTGGGACACCAGATTAAGGTATTGCTATTTTGGCAATTGAATTTCACCCCAGAACAAAATTTAAGTTTTGGCGGACACTATTATACTTTGCCAGCCACAGCTGAAACCACTGATTTATGGTATTGCTATTTTGGCAATTGAATTTAACCCCAGAACAAAATATACCCTTTTTCGGACAGATTAACACTTGGTCTGCAACAGCTGGGACACCAGATTCAGGATATTGCTATTTAGGCAATTGAATTTCACCCCAGAACAAATTATATGTTTTGGCGGACACTATTATACTTTGCCAGCCATAGCTGAAACCACTAATTTATGGTATTGCTATTTTGGCAATTGAATTTCACCCCAGAACAAAATATACCCTTTTACGGACAGATTAACACTTGGCCTGCAACAGCTGGGACACCAGATTCAGGGTATTGCTATTTTGGCAATTGAATTTCACCCCAGAACAAAGATACAGTATGTTTTGGCGGACACTATTATACTTTGCCAGCCACAGCTGAAACCACTGATTTATGGTATTGCTATTTTGGCAATTAAATTTCACCCCAGAACAAAATATACCCTTTTACGGACAGATTAACACTTGGCGTGCAACAGCTGGGACACCAGATTCAGGGTATTGCTATTTTGGCAATTGAATTTCACCCCAGAACAAAATATACCCTTTACGGACAGATTAACACTTGGCCTGCAACAGCTGGGACACCAGATTAAGGGTATTGCTATTTTGGCAATTGAATTTCACCCCAGAACAAAATATATGTTTTGGCGGACACTATTATACTTTGCCAGCCACAGCTGAAACCACTGATTTATGGTATTGCTATTTTGGCAATTGAATTTCACCCCAGAACAAAATATACCCTTTTTCGTACAGATTAACACTTGGTCTGCAACAGCTGCAGCACCAGATTAAGGGTATTGCTATTTTGGCAATTGAATTTCACCCCAGAACAAAATATATGTTTTGGCGGAGACTATTATACTTTGCCAGCCACAGCTGAAACCACTGATTTATGGTATTGCTATTTTGGCAATTGAATTTCACCCCAGAACAAAATATACCCTTTTTCGGACAGATTAACACTTGGTCTGCAACAGCTGGGACACCAGATTCAGGGTATTGCTATTTAGGCAATTGAATTTCACCCCAGAACAAATTATATGTTTTGGCGGACACTATTATACTTTGCCAGCCACAGCTGAAACCACTAATTTATGGTATTGCTATTTTGGCAATTGAATTTAACCCCAGAACAAAATATACCCTTTTACGGACAGATTAACACTTGGCCTGCAACAGCTGGGACACCAGATTCAGGGTATTGCTATTTTGGGAATTGAATTTCACCCCAGAACAAAAGATACAGTATGTTTTGGCGGACACTATTATACTTTGCCAGCCATATCTGAAACCACTGATTTATGGTATTGCTATTTGGGCAATTAAATTTCACCCCAGAACAAAATATACCCTTTTACGGACAGATTAACACTTGGCGTGCAACAGCTGGGACACCAGATTAAGGGTATTGCTATTTTGGCAATTGAATTTCACCCCAGAACAAAATATATGTTTTGGCGGACACTATTATACTTTGCCAGCCACAGCTGAAACCACTGATTTATGGTATTGCTATTTTGGCAATTGAATTTCACCCCAGAACAAAATATACCCTTTTTCGGACAGATTAACACTTGGTCTGCAACAGCTGGGACACCAGATTAAGGGTATTGCTATTTTGGCAATTGAATTTCACCCCAGAACAAAATATATGTTTTGGCGGACACTATTATACTTTGCCAGCCACAGCTGAAACCACTGATTTATGGTATTGCTATTTTGGCAATTGAATTTCACCCCAGAACAAAATATACCCTTTTTCGGACAGATTAACACTTGGTCTGCAACAGCTGGGACACCAGATTCAGGATATTGCTATTTAGGCAATTGAATTTCACCCCAGAACAAATTATATGTTTTGGCGGACACTATTATACTTTGCCAGCCACAGCTGAAACCACTAATTTATGGTATTGCTATTTTGGCAATTGAATTTCACCCCAGAACAAAATATACCCTTTTACGGACAGATTAACACTTGGCCTGCAACAGCTGGGACACCAGATTCAGGATATTGCTATTTTGGCAATTGAATTTCACCCCAGAACAAAGATATAGTATGTTTTGGCGGACACTATTATACTTTGCCAGCCACAGCTGAAACCACTGATTTATGGTATTGCTATTTTGGCAATTGAATTTCACCCCAGAACAAAATATACCCTTTTACGGACAGATTAACACTTGGCCTGCAACAGCTGGGACACCAGATTCAGGGTATTGCTATTTTGGCAATTGAATTTCACCCCAGAACAAAATATACCCTTTTACGGACAGATTAACACTTGGCCTGCAACAGCTGGGACACCAGATTAAGGGTATTGCTATATTGGCAATTGAATTTCACCCCAGAACAAAATATATGTTTTGGCGGACACTATTATACTTTGCCAGCCACAGCTGAAACCACTGATTTATGGTATTGCTATTTTGGCAATTGAATTTCACCCCAGAACAAAATATACCCTTTTTCGGACAGATTAACACTTGGTCTGAAACAGCTGGGACACCAGATTCAGGGTATTGCTATTTAGGCAATTGAATTTCACCCCAGAACAAATTATATGTTTTGGCGGACACTATTATACTTTGCCAGCCACAGCTGAAACCACTGATTTATGGTGTTGCTATTTTGGCAATTGAATTTCACCCCAGAACAAAATATATGCTTTGGCGGACACTATGATACTTTGCCAGCCAAAGCTGAAGACAATGATTTATGGTATTGCTATTTTGGCAATTAAATTTAACCCCAGAACAAAATATACCCTTTTACGGACAGATTAACACTTGGTCTGCAACAGCTGGGACACCAGATTCAGGGTATTGCTATTTTGGCACTTTAATTTCACCCCAGAACAAATTATATGTTTTGGCGGACACTATTATACTTTGCCAGCCACAACTGAAACCACTGATTTATGGTATTGCTATTTTGGCAATTGAATTTCTCCCCTAGAACAAAATATACCCTTTTATGGATAGATTAACACTTGGCCTGCAACAGCTGGGACACCAGATTCAGGGTATTGCTATTTTGGCAATTGAATTTCACCCCAGAACAAAATATATGTTTCGGCGGACAATATTATACTTTGCCAGCCACAACTGAAACCACTTATTTATGGTATTGCTATTTTGGCAATTGAATTTCTCCCCTAGAACAAAATATACCCTTTTATGGATAGATTAACACTTGGCCTGCAACAACTGGGACACCAGATTCAGGGTATTGCTATTTTGGCAATTGAATTTCACCCCAAAACAAAAAATACCCTTTTACGGACAGATTAACACTTGGTCTGCAACAGCTGAGGCACCAGATTAAGGGTATTGCTATTTTGGCAATTGAATTTCACCCCAGAACAAAATATATGTTTTGGCGGACACTATTATACTTTGCCAGCCACAGCTGAAACCACTGATTTATGGTATTGCTATTTTGGCAATTGAATTTCACCCCAGAACAAAATATACCCTTTTTCGGACAGATTAACACTTGGTCTGCAACAGCTGGGACACCAGATTCAGGGTATTGCTATTTAGGCAATTGAATTTCACCCCAGAACAAATTATATGTTTTGTCGGACACTATTATACTTTGCCAGCCAAAGCTGAAGCCACTGATTTATGGTATTGCTATTTTGGCAATTGAATTTCTCCCCTAGAACAAAGAATACCCTTTTATGGATAGATTAACACTTGGCCTGCAACAACTGGGACACCAGATTCAGGGTATTGCTATTTTGGCAATTGAATTTCACCCCAGAACAAAATACATGTTTTGGCGGACACTATTATACTTTGCCAGCCACAGCTGAAACCACTGATTTATGGTGTTGCTATTTTGGCAAATGAATTTCACCCCAGAACAAAATATATGTTTTGGCGGACACTATGATACTTTGCCAGCTAAAGCTGAAGCCACTGATTTATGGTATTGCTATTTTGGCAATTAAATTTAACCCCAGAACAAAATATACCCTTTTACGGACAGCTTAACACTTGGTCTGCAACAGCTGGGACACCAGATTCAGGGTATTGCTATTTTGGCACTTTAATTTCACCCCAGAACAAATTATATGTTTTGGCGGACACTATTATACTTTGCAAGCCACAGCTGAAACCACTGATTTATGGTGTTGCTATTTTGGCAATTGAATTTCCCCCCAGAACAAAATTAACCCTTTTACGGACAGATTAACACTTGGCCTGCAACAGCTGGGACACCAGATTTAGGGTATTGCTATTTTGGCAATTGAATTTCACCCCAGAACAAAATATATGTTTCGGCGGACAATATTATACTTTGCCAGCCACAACTGAAACCACTGATTTATGGTATTGCTATTTTGGCAATTGAATTTCTCCCCTAGAACAAAATATACCCTTTTATGGATAGATTAACACTTGGCCTGCAACAACTGGGACACCAGATTCAGGGTATTGCTATTTTGGCAATTGAATTTCACCCCAGAACAAAATATACCCTTTTTCGGACAGATTAACACTTGGTCTGCAACAGCTGGGACACCAGATTCAGGGTATTGCTATTTAGGCAATTGAATTTCACCCCAGAACAAATTATATGTTTTGGCGGACACTATTATACTTTGCCAGCCACAGCTGAAACCACTAATTTATGGTATTGCTATTTTGGCAATTGAATTTCACCCCAGAACAAAATATACCCTTTTACGGACAGATTAACACTTGGCCTGCAACAGCTGGGACACCAGATTCCGGGTATTGCTATTTTGGCAATTGAATTTCACCCCAGAACAAAATATACCCTTTTAAGGACAGATTAACACTTGGCCTGCAGCAGCTGGGACACCAGATTAAGGGTATTGCTATTTTGGCAATTGAATTTCACCACAGAACAAAATATATGTTTTGGCGGACACTATTATACTTCTCCAGCCACAGCTGAAACCACTGATTTATGGTATTGCTATTTTGGCAATTGAATTTCACCACAGAACAAAATATACCCTTTTTCGGACAGATTAATACTTGGTCTGCAACAGCTGGGACACCAGATTCAGGGTATTTCTATTTAGGCAATTGAATTTCACCCCAGAACAAATTATATGTTTTGGCGGACACTATTATACTTTGCTAGCCACAGCTGAAACCACTAATTTATGGTATTGCTATTTTGGCAATTGAATTTCACCCCAGAACAAAATATACCCTTTTACAGACAGATTAACACTTAGCCTGCAACAGCTGGGACTCCAGATTCAGGGTATTGCTATTTTGGCAATTGAATTTCACCCCAGAACAAAAGATACCCTTTTTCGGACAGATTAACACTTGGCCTGCAACAGCTGGGACACCAGATTAAGGGTATTGCTATTTTGGCAATTGAATTTCACCCCAGAACAAAATATATGTTTTGGCGGACACTATTATACTTTGCCAGCCACAGCTGAAACCACTGATTTATGGTATTGCTATTTTGGCAATTGAATTTCACCCCAGAACAAAATATACCCTTTTTCGGACAGATTAACACTTGGTCTGCAACAGCTGGGACACCAGATTAAGGATATTGGTATTTTGGCAATTGAATTTCACCCCAGAACAAAATATATGTTTTGGCGGACACTATTATACTTTGCCAGCCACAGCTGAAACCACTGATTTATGGTATTGCTATTTTGGCAATTGAATTTCACCCCAGAACAAAATATACCCTTTTTCGGACAGATTAACACTTGGTCTGCAACAGCTGGGACACCAGATTCAGGATATTGCTATTTAGGCAATTGAATTTCACCCCAGAACAAATTATATGTTTTGGCGGACACTATTATACTTTGCCAGCCATAGCTGAAACCACTAATTTATGGTATTGCTATTTTGGCAATTGAATTTCACCCCAGAACAAAATATACCCTTTTACGGACAGATTAACACTTGGCCTGCAACAGCAGGGACACCAGATTCAGGGTATTGCTATTTTGCAATTGAATTTCACCCCAGAACAAAATATACCCTTTTACGGACAGATTAACACTTGGCCTGCAACAGCTGGGACACCAGATTAAGGGTATTGCTATATTGGCAATTGAATTTCACCCCAGTACAAAATATATGTTTTGGCGGACACTATTATACTTTGCCAGCCACAGCTGAAACCACTGATTTATGGTATTGCTATTTTGGCAATTGAATTTCACCCCAAAACAAAATATACCCTTTTTCGTACAGATTAACACTTGGTCTGAAACAGCTGGGACACCAGATTCAGGGTATTGCTATTTAGGCAATTGAATTTCACCCCAGAACAAATTAAATGTTTTCGCGGACACTATTATACTTTGCCAGCCACAGCTGAAACCACTAATTTATGGTATTGCTATTTTGGCAATTGAATTTCACCCCAGAACAAAATATACCCTTTTACGGACAGATTAACACTTGGCCTGCAACAACTGGGACACCAGTTTCAGGGTATTGCTATTTTGGCAATTGAATTTCACACCAGAACAAAATATACCCTTTACTTACAGATTAACACTTGGCCTGCAACAGCTGGGAAACCAGATTCAGGGTATTGCTATTTTGGCAAATGAATTTCACCCCAGAACAAAATACATGTTTTGGCGGACACTATTATACTTTGCCAGCCACAGCTGAAACCACTGATTTATGGTGTTGCTATTTTGGCAATTGAATTTCACCCCAGAACAAAATATATGTTTTGGCGGACACTATGATACTTTGCCAGCCAAAGCTGAAGCCACTGATTTATGGTATTGCTATTTTGGCAATTAAATTTAACCCCAGAACAAAATATACCCTTTTACGGACAGATTAACACTTCGTCTGCAACAGCTGGGACACCAGATTCAGGGTATTGCTATTTTGGCAGTTGAATTTCACCCCAGAACAAATTATATGTTTTGGCGGACACTATTATACTTTGCCAGCCACAGCTGAAACCACTGATTTATGGTGTTGCTATTTTGGCAATTGAATTTCACCCCAGAACAAAATTAACCCTTTTACGGACAGATTAACACTTGGCCTGCAACAGCTGGGACACCAGATTCAGGGTATTGCTATTTTGGCAATTGGATTTCACCCCAGAACAAAATATATGTTTCGGCGGACAATATTATACTTTGCCAGCCACAACTGAAACCATTGATTTATGGTATTGCTATTTTGGCAATTGAATTTCTCCCCTAGAACAAAATATACCCTTTTATGGATAGATTAACACTTGGTCTGCAACAGCTGCGGCACCAGATTAAGGGTATTGATATTTTGGCAATTGAATTTCACCCCAGAACAAAATATATGTTTTGGCGGAGACTATTATACTTTGCCAGCCACAGCTGAAACCACTGATTTATGGTATTGCTATTTTGGCAATTGAATTTCACCCCAGAACAAAAAATACCCTTTTTCGGACATATTAACATTTGGTCTGCAACAGCTGGGACACCAGATTCAGGGTATTGCTATTTAG